>DF241787.1:0-70071 GCA_000507305.1 Breviolum minutum Mf 1.05b.01
ACAACTGCATCCACCTTGCCTCCAATCACCAATCGTTTCTTTGAGACGATTCACCTCGGAACGGAATGCCATTTGACCAGAGCATAGTTTTGGATTCACGGATTTACCGTGAACAGATTGGTTGCCAACAAAAACCAAGAGATTTCCAAGTTGGCCACTGAAAAATCAGTTCAAACCGAAACTAGGTGGTGGCAACTCAAATATGTTTTCGAATTTTCACCCCAAACCTTGGGGATATGATCCAATTTGACTAGTACTTGCATTGTTCAAATGGGTTGAAACCACCAACTAGTAAGACCATTTGACCGTTTTACAGCCATGGTGGAATGGTGCTGGTTTGGTCGATGGATTGCTGGCGATGGAGGCAGCCAGTGTTTTTGTGATTCAACATGGTGGAAGAAGGATGAAGAAGGGATTTCTGCAGTTTATTTCCTTTCAGGGTATACTACTAGGTGACATTATTCTGGAACCCCAGAGCCAACTAGTTCAAAAAATGGATGTTTTGGTGATTTCCAACCATTTCCTATTGTAAAGATTTGGAAACATCATCCAATTGATAGCCAAGCATGGCTTATTTTCATGGTTGGCCTTGGGGTTCAAGGACTCGCTTCATGACTCACCTACTTGGAGGATGGGCCCCCCCACTTACGATACGTGTTTTTTTTTAAGGGAGCAACCAATCCACTTAAAAACTAGATCAAACCCATCCTTAGGGGAGTACAACTAACCATGTTTATTAACCACTTCCAAGCCACGGGATGATCCTCCAAGTATGGAATTTTCCCCTGGATGTGGGGCCCCAACCTCCACAGGCTGCTGGGAATCGCAGTTATCCAAGGTCTCTTGGTGACATGATTACCCAACGACTCTAATGATTGGTGATTGAGATCCCTAGGAACGAACAAAACCACTTGGCAAATATGTAATTTTGATAAACTCCAGTCCAGGTTCTTCAGGTCGTGACCTCGTTTGGAACTTTATAAAGTAACCTTTTAAAAACGGCTGGTAGTTGGTGTCGCCTCCGTTTATAGGGAATCAAAAGGTCACTTCAAGAGGAAGCTGGATGATCTTTTGTTGGGTGAGAGTTCAGGTTGGAATTCATAGAACTGCTTCGGGTCATTGGGGTGCGGGTGCTACAAAGTCGGCCTTTGATTGGGTTTCATGATGCAAAAGAACCCCAAAACCTTCACGGGAAGAACACATAAAAAGCGAAACGGACTGTTGTTAGGGTTTATGTTTCCATTATAATGAATCCATGAACTAGTAGGGCAATGCGTCAAGAATACGGCTCTTTCGATGTACCCTTCTAGTCACTTCTATGACCACTCCTATTCCACAAGTGATTGGGAAGATGAACAACCCACCCCCCCGAAAAAAAGATTGAATGTTTTTAGCATTTATCCATCAAACAAGTGGCTCGATTTTTTTTTTAAAGAACAACTCTGCTTAGACTTCCTGAAATCGCACAGCCCTCAGAAATCTAACATAGATACCGCAGATGGCCATATTTGAAGCCAGAGTCCACCTTTTCCAAGGCCCATCATTTTGGGGCCCTCCAGCCGTTAGTGAGCTCGGGGAATTGTGCCATGAAATCATGGAGCTCCATCCTCCCAAGGAATAACTGGAGCTCAATGGAATCTTTATCCTACGACCTTCGGCCGCGGCTTGGGAGTTTTTGGGAGGGAAAATTTTTCATGGGACAAAAAAGTCATAAAAAGTCCATTTTGAAACATTTCAGATAGAACAACTCGAGGAGTACTTGGAGGCCCATAGTGGTTAGTATGAAACTATTTATCATGGTTAGTATCTACATAGGGGGTTTACATAGATGGTTAGTTTATAAACTCCCAAAAAACTAGGTGGGCAATGGTTTGGTTTGGTTTCAAAGGGATGGTTTGTTTCAAGGGATAGTTTTGTGGGATGGACCCTCCCTGAAACTAACAGCTCGCACCTGAAAATGGATGGTGGGAATACACGTTTCCTTTTGGGATGTCCTATTTCAGGGAGGGTATATATGGTGATTTTGGTGTTGTTTGTTGAGACGCCCGTTCTCATGCTGTTGGATTGACAAGCTGACTTGTGATTATGCATGCTATATTGGCAACCATTGCCAGACAGTGTGAGACTCTAGATATTTGAAAAAAACACAATGAAAAAGGAATTCATCTATAGGATTGTTTGGTAGGTCACCTATGGTAACATTCAATGTTTTTTTTTTAACGGTGAATAGCACGTAACAAAATCCAGCAGAATCAATGGCGATGTTTGTGTATTTTACTTTTGGAGAGCTCACTTTCCTGGAAGACGTGGAGATCTTCAAAGAAATGGTGTCCCACTGTCCATTCCGTTTCCCAACAAAACACCGTTGCAAGGACATCCTTCGTTCAATCTGTGGCCACATTCTGTACTGCTACTTGGGCGTAAACATTGGGAGGGGGAACTGTTGATGAGATCAGCGACCACCTGGTGGATATGTTTCGAAAAAAAAACGGGCCCGTGCAAAATATCCGGGATACCTATTGACCAAGAGTTTGTTAACTACATATTTTTTTGTTTTTTTTTGGTCAGTTATTATTAAAGAGATTTTCAAAAAACATCACCTCCAATCTCAAATGACGACAGTTTTCTCCACCTTTCTTTTTAAAACGGAGAACACTGTGAAACTGTTAGATTTCTGAACCATCACCGTGAGTTTCGTTGGGGAGCTTTTTTTGCTGAAGTCTTGAAGGTTTCCCAATTTGGGGTTGTTGGGGTACTTAAAAGTTGCGAATATGGTAATATGGTAATAATTTGAGTACATTTGTAAAATTCACTGTATACTTTGAAAAGACATTAAACAAACGCCATTTAGATTGTGATAGATAATACTATCAATACTGTACTGTTTGCTTCCCTAGATTTCATGCAGCAGCACCTTCACTATGATCGGTGATCAGCATGTTTTAAGAGGGTTTCTTGATTTGAATCAAACATGCACTCCACAACAAAATTTTTGAACGTCGATTTTTCCACTCTCCGCATAGGACGACTCTCATGTCTTGAAAAAGCACCGCGACCAAGTACCAAGTACCTCCCTGGAAACGATCACATATTCCCTACCGTTTCCCGGCACCTTTTTGAAGATGATGTCTTTTCCACCTGTTCCCTGTTCCCGTTTGCTGGGATATGTGATCGTTCCCTGCAAGCTACATTTGGAAAAAACACACGCAACTTTCCCCATAAGTAGGGTTAATAACCCCAGGCAAACCCATTTATTTTCGGCCATTTATAGGGGCCCCATAACAAAAAGCACCAACCATTAACAGAAGCATCTCAAGACATCCATTTTGCGCGTCAAGGCTCTCGATGTGAAATTGGGTAATCACTTGAAGTTACAGCACTATATCGCTGCATTGGAGCTGAAATCTGAGGTACAAACGGACGGAGGGTTGGGGTGGAGTGGGATGATAAAGTAGTTTTTTTTTGGGGGGGTGGGGGTGAATGGGGCTGGCGGCTAACTTCCAGAAGGAAACAATGGCAACAAGGTGGAAGATGCACAACATTTTTGGTGGCTCTTGTGTGTACATTCATGTACTAGTAGAGAAGTTCTCAGATTGTTCCAGCTAGTGATGTTAAACTACCTGACTTGTGGTACTCATAGGTAGTTTGGTTGAGGGAAGCGATGAGAGGGCATCCGTGGAGGCTAGGAGGCCGTTTTGTGAGATTTTTGCCATAAAAAGGTCCCTATTTTTTCAGGTTGCCCATAGCTACAACACTGATTGGAAACCTTCATGTCAGTAGTTATTTCTTGATACAAATTGGGGGAAGTTTAGTTTGGATCTCAAAAACTTCAATGACTTCCTAGACATTGACCCTTTTTTTTGTTGCGGTAATTCCCTGGTAGTTTCCATACGTTTCTGGTGGATAACTTGGTCTCCGCCTTGGACAGTTGCGCCAACCGTGAGGATGTGGATGTGCCAGGGAAAGCTTTGCAAAGGACGAACTATTTCCAAGGTGAGGTGAAGGCCGTAACAAGCAGCAGCTTGAACTTCTCAGTGGAGAAGGTGCCGAGCTTTTTTTTGGGAACGAAACTTGATGGTGACTTCGTTTTTTGAATTTGAGGATGGATTATATACATCCCCTGAAGATTAAGATGGAACTTAATAATCATGGAGGTTTGGAACATCATGTTCCTTGAGAGATCAAGGACTTGAAGCTTCCAATTTATTTTTTAGGTATCCTTTTGAAAGAGACAGAAATGGTCTTTGACATGTTCCTCCCAATTGATCGTAAAACCACTCCAAACAAACCACAAAAGTGAAACTCATGTTTGTGAAAAATCCACTGCAGGAAAGTATATAAAGCCATTTTGTTCCATATAAACTGTTGGTGATGAATTGAGTTCCCGTTGGGTGGTTGCCGATCCAGCTCCGCCCATTTTATTGAACAAGTTTTTTTTTGTGAGGGGGGAAGTGTCGAAAGGTACCATTTACAGCCCTGAAGATGAAGATTTTGAACCCAAAAATCGAGGTCTTTGGTTATTTCAATAGCTGTTTCTGGTTCCCTTGGTACCATATAATCACCCAATTGGCAGTATATACCACTTATATACCACTTATATATTGCCAATTGGGGGATTATATATATCACCTACCACCTATTGATTATTTAGGTGGTTTTCCATTTCAATTGGGTCATTTTCAGCTTCGAGCTGGTTTGTTTTTCGGGGGAAAAAAAATATCTATTTTGACAACTCTTCTCGAAAGGGAGTTTTCCATCTTCCGGAACAGTGTTGGTTGAGAAGTTCTGGGGCGTTTTTTTTTTTGAATGTACTTGAGGAATTTGGTGATTCGTTTTGGTGAATTTTTGGGTGATTTTACTTGATGTGGCTCTGAACGATTCACAAGTATAGCCAACTATATAGATTCCCTTCTACTTTCTTTCACCGGTCAGACGTACAAACGAAATTGTGTTTTTTCTTGCGGAAAAAAATCATGTAGCAGAGATTCGTCCACACCGACTGTATTCCCTTCTGCCTTTTTCTCACTACTCTTAGATGTCACCAACCAAATTATAGCAGAAATAATAAATGAACACTAATACTTGATATCTTCAGAGTGTTACCCTACCCATTGACAAGACAAACTGCACCAGTTAGAGATACGTGAAACTCTCATCTTATTGCTTCTTAATTGCCAACTTGCCCCCCCCAGTAGTTAACCAGCGTCGTGCAGGGACAACCAGCTCAAACAGAAGGACATTCATCTAACATTAAACCCAATTTGACAACAATGCCCACCGGAAAAAAAAACCGTCATAGTAGGCAACATTATGATATGTAACAGCAATCTTTCAAAATTGCTATAGATCATATCTAGATTTTCACGAATTCATCTGCAGGGTGAAAAAAAAATCCGGTTTTAAAGTTTCCGAAAAATCGATGTTTTTCCGGAAGGGATTTCTGTGTCATTGAAGGTACCATGTATGGTGTAGCTTGGATGCTTCACATCTTGGCATTAATCAACGTCTGCAGATGAAGGCCCATGGGGAATGTAGCGGATAGACTCATGACTCATAGGCGTGTTTTTTTTTCCATGTGAATGAAGTTTCAGTAAAGGATGTATATTGATGTTTTTTTATTAGCAAGGTATTTGGCGTTTTCGAGTGAACGCTTCTTTTGATTGAACAATCTAATGTTCAGAAAACTAAAACCGTGGAAGCTTTCAGAAGAAGTGAGCTTTCGGGGTGCAGCTTTCTTCTCTTAGCATGGAAAATCAGGGATTTATTGGTGGAATTGTGAGAAACCTTGTCCAATATGAGCGGTCCAAAAAGTCGGTGGTCAAAACACGAGAGTTCACCCTGATGAATCTCCCAATGTCCAGTGGAAAACGACCCAACAAAAACCTACAGGAGGAAGGATTTTTCACTGAACCATGATGTTATGACATGACAGGGTTGATGGAAAAGAAATGTGTTCAACATATCGTTTGGATGGAATGAAATGTAGGAAAATTCCTGATATCCAAAGTGAGGTTTGGTAGCATCCTAAGATGGTAACAGGGATTTCGGGAATCATCAATCAATTTTTGGGCACGGGTCAGCCTGTTTTTAGTCTGAAGAGTTTCATCAATTTTTCGTTTGAACGTTTCAATGGGTGAAGTGTTGTAAAATCGTATCCTCCCTGAAACTAACAGACAGACATAGCACCTGCCAGGTTCTGCATTTTCCAAAAGGAAACCATCAGATGAACCAACCCCAGTGTTTCAGGGTGTTATGATGTTAGTTACTTAGTTTCAGGGAAGGTAAGATTCAAAAAAAACACCTGACTGAGTGGTGGTTTCAAAGACTTTTTGTTTTCACCCCAAACGGACCATTGATTAGTTTGTTTGATCATAAGGTTGTTTCGCCATGTTTCACCTGGATTTTGGTGCAAATAGGTGCCAAAATTTCCGGCAGCCATTTTTTTTGGATGTTTCACCGGCTTTGATGATTGACGTGTGATATTCTTTTTGATGTCAGTCCCAAATGTATACGAAGTGGTTTCTGCAATGACTGGTGAATCAATTGCTGTTTTTGAAAAGGAGGAGTTAGCAGATGCCTCGGTAAAGGCGTTAAAGCAGCGCTTGGCACAGTGGACTGGCATTCCACGATTCCGACTACGGCTCCTCCAAGACAATTGCGACAATTGCCCATTGCATGATGATCAGACCTTGCCCCTAGGAGTTGTAAAGCTTGTGAAAATGAAGTTTCTGCCTCCTGATATGGAACAAGATCGCGAAATCATGGTGGCATGTCGCGAAAATAATGACTCAGTGCTTGAGCAGCAGTTGAACCAGCCACGAAGTCCCAATTTTGAAGATGCAAATGCAAACTCTTGAAGACGTGAGATTGGAATGAAATACGCCGATTGCGTAAAGGACACCGCCCGCAATCCAGGAGGCTAAAAAACGCTCATGGGAATGTTGTTGAATCAGATCAACGGGCTGAAACTCTGGCAAACTACTTCGAGTCAGTGCAGTGGGCACCACGTGCAACTACAGAGCCACTACATTCAACATGTGATGATCCATTGTTGGTGTCCAATACTTCCATATCCGAGGCCGAAGTAGTTGAATCAGTGAAATCCCTGAAGCGACGGAAAGCTGCAGGTTCGGATGGGATCCCTCCTGAATTTTGGAAGGCTATATGGGCTATATGTATATACAATTCACCAGCATGCCCGTGGGCCGTTCTTTTGTGCAACAAGGTTTGGACAGGAGGCTCTGTACCGACATCTTGGCATGAAGCTACTGTGGCAGCTATCTTCAAAAAAGGGGATCCAAGAAGCAAGTGACAGATGTGATTTTTGACTTTGCTAGAGTTTTTGATCAATTTGAAGTGTTTAGTTTTAGTTTCCTTATAATCAGTCTTATTTGCTTGGTGGCGCAATTGTGGCAAGTATCATCTTCCCAACCTGAGAGTATATAGACATTCCCTAGCAAGTACTGCATCGGGTACCGTATGGTACCCTGCACTTTACTTAATTCAAGAATTTGTGACTAATTTGTGCATGTTGTGACTGTGTGAAATTCAACCAGTAATTCTCGTTTGCACTTTTCGTTGCCGTGCGCTTCAAGTCGTGCCGCAGTGCGCTTCAAGCAAAACAAAAAGTTGTCTCCAAGCCGCGAAAACAAGATCTGTGACCGTGGTAAACGCTGTGGTAGTTGGTGTGAGCATGTGTGGTCCAAACTTTGACATCTTGCTTCAAAAACTCAAAAACATGACACCTGCATTGTTCAAAAGATGCACAAAGTAAAAACCGTTAGGCATCTTTGGGCGGCTTTGGAGTTAGTTTGCTCTACTCTACGCATTGCTACGAAAGGTGACGGGAAAGGCAGGCCCATGTAGCCACCAAGCACCTCTCAACCCACAGGCTGAGGGCTTGAGTCATCAGCCACGCCCCGCCACACCACGCGCAGTCAGTAATTTCGCTAAAGAGCGGTGACGACATGAAACGACGATTGCCGCGAAGTGGCAATAGTCCTTTTGGCCTAGGTCGATCATGTTAGGTCATGTCATGAGAACCCCAATGTTCACCAAACCTCTTCACAATCTCGAAGACAGTCCTATGGCAAATTCCATGTAATAATGACCATATAGGGGGAAAATCTCACATAACATGCAAGCAACTGCTCTGTGATGCTCTGTCTCTTCGGTGCCTTGACATGACCCCGTGTCCCGCCACAATTTTCGCGCCGACGGGATCTGTCCCTTTCTCGAAAGACTAACGATCCGCAAAAAATAAGATGCACAAGTCAGGAACAAGTCGCATCGCTGAAAACGACAGAATTAAAGCAACATTACACATTTTTTCCCAAGTGCAGACTGCGAAGTCTGAGCACCAAATCTCAGCCAGCTAACACCAACAGTATGTAGGAGAAATGTAAAAACAAGATTATGATAGAATTGCGTTGGATGGGGCGTTAAAATTCACTACAGGCCTGTACATCCGGCACACGCTGTATTACGAGGTCTATTGAAAGGAACAGTAAAGTATTAGAAATTCGTACACATATCATAAGCAACTGTCGATTGGAAATTGCGTTCAAAAGTAAAAAAATCAAAGTAATATCAAAGTAAAAGCTCTCATTAGTATTTCAGCAGCATCGGGAATAATTTCGATTCCTTAAAGGATCTTTGCATTCAACATAATTTCAACAAGCATCCCTTGGCATTTGATGACATCCCATTCGAACGATCTGGAGATGTGCTGAAATAAATATGCTGATTTTTCCACGTGGTTGACCACATTTGACCACATGATCAAAGTCGTCCTTTCAAGTTTTCCATGCTACTAGTCCCGCCAGAAAAACACAATATTAAAGTGAGAGATCTGGAAGAAAGACTTTGGTTGCAGCATCCAATGTACCATTCACATCAACGAACATCAGCCACTTCCATGGTTAAGCCAGCGATTCCAATCATGCGTTGAAATACACCAAAAAAACTTGTGCCGCTTGCAGGTTTTTGGCATCCTGTCCGTTCAACTTCCCTTCAGCGATGCACTCATCTACTACTGGGAAAAACAGCCATGGCCCATTGATGAGCAAGTGTGGAGAAGGCTGCCATCGAACCTAGTACTCCCAACATTCGAACGATGATGGTCGCTGGAATTTCTGTTGTCATGTGAGGATCGTAAAAATATTGAAGTTGGAGTTGATTTGTACAGATTGCCTGCAACGTGCAAGTCTTCACATTCCTTGCTCACCCATGCCCATGCTCGCAATGTTTGCGGCAACAAAGTAGTTTGGAAGAGTCCAAAAACCCTTCAAAAATATCCTAGAGAAAAGAACCATCAATTGCGACTGGCAGTGCCAGCAGGCAAGTCGATACTTCGTGGCCCTTGGTCGATTTCCTGCAAGCAACAACCCAAAACGACACAAATACGCTCCCGACCCCCCACAATCTTTGGAACGGCTATGAAGTAGAAATTCTTCCCCCCCCAAAAAAAAATATGTAACATTATGTAACGCATTTATGCGCGTGAGCATCCCCCAGGTGCGGCATCGACCATGCGTTCAAGCTCAAAGAACCTTTAAAACCCCATGTGCTCAACTGGCCAAAACGCAGTCTTAAGCATAATGACAGTAGACCTACATTCTATAGATTGATATCTGTAGACTGCATCATCTGATTTTTGAAGCTTGTGGCTTGGTGCTCGGGTTCACAGCCGTCCCTGTGTATCATTCCGCAGTTCCACATTTCTTTTGCGCGCTTGATTATTTCAAAACTTCAGGCTCTTTTCATTAAGAAAAACAAGATGGAAACCACGAACCCGAATGTTCACATGTTATTTTGGGATAGAAAGGTCATAATCAAAGAACTGTGCACTTGTCGGCATTTCTTGTCTGTGCTGCAATGGCCAAAACCTCTCTACAGCGCTTCTCTACCACGTTGTTCTCCAAAACTTCGCTACCACGCTTCTCTACGACACTTCTCCCCAACACTTCTCTACAACACTCTTCTCCGCAACACTCCTTCACAACACTCCTTCACAACACTTCCCTACGCGCTTGCATTGACACGCTTCCAAAGTATTGCGCTTGTCACGCAAAACGCGAAAACGACCTCCCATTTCGGGACTGCATGGGGAGCGCCGAAATGACCATTCCGTGCGAGACTTCCTCTACTTTTCACACTTTGAAGGTAAGGATTGCGTCGCATGCGTGCGTACCACCCAATGTGGAGAGAAATTAACACAGGTCCAACCCCAGACCCCAACTATAAACGGGAACCCTTCGCTACGCATTCGGGAAGAAAACTTGCAACTAGCTGATCATCGCGTCATTTTCATGATGCGTTCAGATACGTTCGTTTCAAATTGCCGCAACGATGCGTGTGTTAGATTCACGCCATTAAAACTGTTCCGTAGATGATACAATAAGCACATCTGGAATTATTATCATTCAGCTAACAAACAAACTGACGCCCTCGCGTAAAGAAAACTGTAACCAAAAATCAAACGCAGAATGATCGTTTCAAAACTTCAGTTGGTTGCTTTGATGTTCTGCTTCTCTTCCTAGTCCAAGTTCCAACATGAATCCATTGGCTTCAAGCATGGCCCCTTCCACCCAAAATCCCGAAACCATCCAAAACCCGAATTGTCAGGTTCGCAAAAGAGAGGCCAAAACAAATCGCTTTAACAAATCTGCCTACTAAAGAGGAAACTCAGGGTGGTCCCTTTTGATGTCCGATCCTCAGCCTTCAAGTCTCCCTCTATTGTGCCATTGCAGCTGCGTGTCTCCTGCAAATAGACATTACAAACCTTGAGAAATTGGAAGGGGCCAAAATGGGAAAGCAAACCTACAGTATATTCATATATGCATATAGAATGACATATGCGTATATTCATATCGATCGAGAAGATTGTACAAGTGCATATATACAGCATACGTAGATAGAAACATTTTACTACATGAACCATGTTGAATACAATTTATCATGGTGCCCAGATACATAGAATATGGAATTCGGAGCGCCACTATCTTAAGAGCATTTCAGGAATTGAAAAAACTACATACATAGACATGTAAAATTCATACATAGAATATTTTCCCAATTCTGGGAAGATACTTTTTAGGCAAAACCAAGTCCAGTCAATGTGAACTAATTTAAACCTCCCCGAAAAAAACACATGTTTTTGGACTCAGAAGGGTTCCCCCCCATGTACTATTTCCTCTTTCTAGCTGTTGTCGGACCCTTCCCTGGGACAAAAGCAAAACGCAACAAAATGTACTACCACTATGTAACGGTGACCTTACTGCGTCTATTTCTTTCTAAACCTAAGATCAATCCTGGCGATATTTTATGTATTAGTCACCGGCAACAGCTGGCAAAAGGAAATAAAAGACAAAAACAAAGAAGAACTTTTCCAGTTACTTTTTATCATGTAAAACTTTTCAAAAAATCAATTTTTTGGGGGTTCATAAGGGTCCACCCCACGCCAGCAATGCCAAGCAAGCCACAGTGCTCGATGTACGTAACCTTCACATGAGTTTGATACGAGTGCATTTGTCAATACCAGTGGGCGACTAATACATAGAATGTTGTTGTAGGATGTTAGAGCAGAGAGAAACAGACCCAGTAAGGTCACTAACAAGGTCACGAATACAAACTGGTAGTACATTTTTTGATTTGTCCCAGGGAAGGGTCCGGCAAGAGCAGGCAAGAGGAAATAAATACCAAAAACGAAAAAGATTTTTTCCAGTTACTTATTAATATGTAAAACCTTTCAAAAAATCAATTTTTTGGGGTTCATCAGGGTCCACCCTACGCCGGCAATGCCAAGCAAGCCACAGTACTCAATGTCCGGCAACAGCTGGCAAGAGGAAATAAAAGACAGAACACGGAAGAACTTTTCCATGTACTTTTTATTATGCAAAACCTTTCAAAAAATCAATTTTTGGGGTTCGGGTTCATAAGGGCCCCCCCCCAAGCCGGGAGTGGAGAACAAAGAGGAAAGACGCGGAGAAGGAGGGGAGGGGGG
The DNA here is from genome assembly GCA_000507305.1 of Breviolum minutum Mf 1.05b.01. Classification (NCBI taxonomy): domain Eukaryota; class Dinophyceae; order Suessiales; family Symbiodiniaceae; genus Breviolum; species Breviolum minutum. The sequence continues at coordinate 12,005 of DF241787.1, forward strand.
AATATTCTATGTATTTTTTTTCGACGCTACCGGAATTGAAATTTTGAATATTCTAAGTAGGCAGGCACTATTATACTTATGAACAAAAATATCAATATTCCAATCTAAAATACTTAGATTTTGTGATTTCTTTGAATCGTCATCTCGGAAACAAACCTTCCGGTACCTGTTCTGTGGGCGGCAAGAATGAGCGGTGAAGCAAAACAAAACGAACAATCCTTTTGCTTGATCATGACAAACCTATAAGTATTCGCCGATATTAAAATCAAAAAACCGGGGCGTGTGACTGTTTCTTTTTCTAAACATAGTTCTGTACACCCACGGGTTTTTAGATTTCAAGGCTCAAGCTTTGTGTGATCAAACGACACCTATATACAAATGTCGTTGGTTGAAACCGCGCTGGTTCAAAACTGCATGACATGGCAAATGATAGGGCATGCATTGCTAACCGGACCCTCCCTCCCACCCAGCTTCATGTCTCTGCAGTTTTATACACCTTAAGTTGCGCAAACGGCGCCGGCGCAGCTTTCTTCAGCTTTAAAGTACATGGTTTTCTCTTTCTTAATTGTGAGATTCTTTTCTGCATGAAATGTACTGGCTTCCAAACTTTCAGACAAACCATGGGACGCAAATGCCACAGTAGCAAACGCCAGCGGCGCAAACGACATAAACGCAAACGACAGCGGTTTGGAAAAACAACCATATTGGACCCACTTTCTTTTTCCATGTCTCTGAACCATCCAAAGCTTTAGAGCCGGTTTAAATGTATATGGTACGTAATGCCACATTGCTGACTTGCAAACGACACCGGCCATATAATTTCTTCACCTCTCCAGATCAAAACTTGATATTCTCAATATTTTTTTCTATTCTGCAAACGCCATACATACAAGATTGCAAACTTCAAGCTAAAAAACAGGGGCACAAACGGCAGTGGCGCAAGGGGCAGGGCGCAAACGACAGCAGCACACTTAAACAGTCAAATTGGGTTGACCTTCTTTCCAAATATTGTTTTTAAAAGCAATTGTTTCATCTTCAAATTGTTTTGCTGCGCAAACGGCACCGGCACAAACGGCATTGCCGCTTTCAAAGCCCAAACAACTTTTTGCATGCCAATTTTCAAAGGTTGCACAGTATTATGCAGCGATTGCGCAATATTGAATACAATTATTTGCTGCAGTCATGAGACTAGGATCCGATGCAAACGACATGTCTGGGTACAAACGACAGTCATCGCTTTGTTGAAACCATGTCGTTTGTAGCAGGTCGTGTCCTTTATGCAACGTTGGATTGTCCAGGTAGTCTGAATCTCGCACCTTAGATCGAGGGTTGACGCCGCTTGTCATTCCTGTTCCTGCGCAATCGCACATCACCTTGGCAAAGTCGCAACAGGCACGGCAAACAGGGAATTGCTCTAGGTCCTTGTGACGTGACACGGTAAAGAAATACATTACAACATATTTCTCAATACATTTCAGCTAGCATACAACGGAGGTTTGGATTGGTGGTATGGAGTTGGTACCAAGGCCTTCTTGTTTGAACACTAATTATTGAAAAATAACGAACTACATTATCAAAGGAAGTTTGGATGAGAAACTTCCGTGTTACGAAGTGTCAAAAATGAGAGAGAATAGATGCTTAGAGTATAGATGCAAGAGAGAATAGATGCCAAGAGAGAAAAGTACTAGTTAATTTTGCATACAATAAGATATTGTTGAAACAACTTAATGTATCATGTGGGTAGTATTAACTTAAATGCCGTAGATTAAACTAATCATTTTACGAATGTGTTGTCAAAAAGTAAGAATCATTTCTAAATCAAAGGAAACAAGGCCTTGCCCCCAACTCCATACCACCAATCCAAACCCACCATTGTGTAACCTGATGATATTAATACATTGTCGAAAACTCAAAGTAAAGACAAAAACACAATACAGGTGAAATGATGCTTCTTTTTTTATTTGAATATGACTCAAGGTTGTATTTTCTTCGTTTCTTTGTCGCAGTTTTCGACCTTCACCGAGTTCCGGACGTCCGTCGGTGTTGTCGGAGTTCTGTATGAAGCGCTGGACCTGGCAAAAAGCAACGAGAAAACGAGAAAACAAAGAAAACACAACTATGGCTGAAGCATTCGGGAAAAACAAGAAGGACGAGTAAAGACGAAGAACATGCAGCGAACAAACCGATCACTTCAGGCCTGCGTGAGTGTATTCTGGCTGAACAGGTTGACGTTCACCATCAAGCGGTCCTTTCCACTTTTCTTGGCATACTCCTGACGGTACCGCACTCAGGCTTGTCAGCAGTGCATGGACTAGCAAGTCGTCAGTGCTGCCAGCCTTCAATGCAAATAGTCGACGATTGTCTATACACCTCCTAAGTTTGAAGCATCATTCAGCAACGATCCAGCAGCTGCTGTGGCAATGAGCGAATCACTACAAATTGGAGGGTGGTGACAAAATTCAAAAAATCTATGCAAAATAAACTCGCAAACGAGAACATAAGATAAACAAACGCTCACTCACACATATTGATGGCGCTTAGATGCTGCAAATATCCAATTGACCACAGTAGGTTGGCCCGAAACCAAAAAAAGAAAATGGACCAAAAACCCTTGTTGCCAAAAACATGCCGATTTTCAAATCACATATATCATTTTTTGTTGTCATCACCCAAAGCTTGCAAAGGCTCTTGGCTGCTGGGAAACTCGGATGGTAAGTCATTTGATACATGGAATGTTTTGGCGACAGTAGCAGCCATCAATGCTCTACACCAAAGACACGCTTAACGTGTATCCGAAAAAGATTGCGAGGTAAAGAATCTGAATCATCTGCCAATCACATTTTGCTAAAGCTTTTATCGTGATTTATGCCTTCTTTGACAAGTGTGCGCATCGCCTCGAACACCACATGCCAAGTAGCAGGATCGGCTCATTGGTCTTTTCATCGGTAGTCTCAAAAACAGTCAACCGCAAAAAGGGCGCAGACAAGCTCACCTGGCGCGTGGAGCAACTGCAGAACTAGCTTCTACTAGAAGTTGTTCATCTCGGTCACCAACGAACCCCCAAGCCACGTAGTGAAGAGGATGTCTTGTGTCGTAGCAGGCACAAAAACTGTGTTATGTTGGAGGGTGATATAAACTTTAAAGTCCAGCTAAGAAATAAGTTCTGGCATTGCTGGTTGCAAGTGGCTGCAAACCTTGATTAGACAAACATCCGACATCCATCGCAGGTTCATGGCCCGAAGGCGGCCAATATATGCAAAACCATTCAACCAATCAAATATCAGCGCGTTAATGTAATTACAGGAGAAATCAACATGTTCCATTATTCAACCCTGCTGGTATCTTATCTGCTAGACCAGTTCACAGAAAATGCAAGAAAATAAAAACGAAAGCGTTTAATTACAAACTTTGGTGAGGAAATCAGCCACAGCTCTCTGGATCTTTGCTTTTTCAATTCACCCAATGTTGAATGCGGCTTCTGCCCCAGCCGCCCCAGCCTTCCGATCCAAGAGATCCTGCACTAACTGCCTTACTCAACAAATGGAATTCCAGAAGAACTCTTGAAAACATGTTGCCTTCGGAAAATCTTGCGATTTCTTTTCGTTCAAGATCGAAGTTTCAAGGTGTCAAAATGTTACAAAATTCTCATCCCAAACTCTGCTTTGAAACAAGAGAAGCCTTGATAGCCAACTCTTCTTGGACACGGTGGTTGTGAGGAAAAAAATCTCCCCCTAAAAGTGATGAATCCCATGGGATCGAATCCGTAAAAAAACACCAAAACTAAACAAACAAAAGTTTCCATTGAATACTGATTGACATTCTTGGGATCTTTATGATGGTTTAAAATAATCCCTTTACAACATATGGCTAGGATTTCATCCCCTATATCACCCGAAACAAAAAATCCGAGGTGGGCTTCAACTCGTTTTTGTGCTTTATGTGTCAACTATTTCAGAATACATGACGACCGCTCCCCTGAAAGCTGATATCAACTATTTGGCAAAGTGCAGGTTGTGATCCCCAGCCTGCTTTATAGTTGTGCGGCACCGTGTTGATTTTGATTGGAAACCATTCCACAATAAGATTCATTTGCAAGCGCGGCGTAGCGGCACCGCTACCAACTAAACCCCTGATTCGACAGTAGCGCTGTGGGCCCGCCTTGTGATCGCGTGGCTGCCTGATCCGCTGATCCACCTGATCCGCTGATCCGCCTGATCCGGTCGGTTCGCCTGATCCGCTTGATCCGCCTGATCAGCTTGATCCGCTAATCCGGCGGGTCCGCCATTATCAGAACCTACGGCTGGTAACCTTTTTTTGGTGCTTTCTACAAAATGCATAATCTGAAATAGGTCTGAATGCATGTTGGGAAGCAAACACAATGTGTCTGAAAAGGACTGATTGCATGGGCGGTGTGCAAAGTGCATGACTTGGTTTTAGGATATTCCATTTTCCATCATGGCCACCCCAGCGTCATGATCCGGAAAGCCCAATGCGAGAAAAACCATGGAGGACGCTGGTCTCTATAAAATGACCTTTTCCCGGAGCCTGACAGTCCCACCCAGGGAACGAAGTGGGTTCTAACGTCACAACGGTCACAAGTGAAACATGTCACCTCTACCCTTTTTAGGCAGTGGTCAAAAAGCAAGCTGTTGTTGCGGATTCTTCTTCCAACGTCTTACCTCAAGTGCACCACGATGAGCCCTCTTGCTTCTATCATCCCAGCTTCCAACCAATTCCCGTTTGATCACATCAATGGAAACTGAAGGACGTAAAGGCAAAGATTGTTGATGAAAACCTTTCACATGGTCAGAAAGGATAGGAAAAACACATGTTGCCCAGGAAGAGCAGGTCTCAACTTAATGCCACTGCTATGTGTAGCCGCCCCAAACATATACAAGCTTCGAACTAAGCGGCACTGGTATTTGGGCCAGATCGGTTCAGAACACAAGTCAGTCGTCTGATCAACACATATGGCAAACCACTTGGCCATTTCTGACCACAACACTATGGAGAGCTGTTTCATCGTGATCTGTAATTGCTTGCGCATAAAACTTGTTGTCAGGACCTGTGCGCTTAACACGAAACAGTACACCCGTCCATGCATTGGCAAAAACTCGCCACCATTTCGAGCCATGTAATGCCCACTGTATTCGGCTCACTGGCCTCGATTGGCCATTGTATCTCATGAAACCATTCCAGCAACGCCCTAGAAAGCGTCAAGCCCCAAGCACCACACTTTGTATTGTTGAAGAAAAAAACAGGTGACGCCCAACGAGTTGCAACCATCCAACAACAAGTATCCCTTAAAAAAGCAGGAATCTAGGCGCGGCAAAGGTCTTAGTCTGTCGTTGATTTTCCGCATCTAAAGTAGTGGAAAGTTGAGCCCGACATTTAGACTGCTAGTGCATGGAATACAACTTCTGTAACATGCTTCTTTGTTCCAGCAGTTGGTTGTGATGCTCAGAAATATCTGCAACAAAAGATGGAAATTGATTTTTGGCAATGTGAACAGCCGCAGTATCAGCCACCAAGTAACCTAGTTGAAAGTAACAATCAAGGAGGTCTTGTGTCTTTGTGGGGTCTGCATTTGCCTTAATTTTATGAATTTTACGAATAGAATGTGGCATTGTCGGCCATAAGCGCTGCACCAAGTCACATTCAGGGGTCATACCAAGCACTTCACGGGCGCCGGCACCTTTGGCAACGAGCCGCTGCTGCTAAGGCCGCTGACGAATCACCAAAGATCACCGCGTTATCAAACCATTCCCAGATTTTCAAGTGCAAAGAGTTCCGAACGATGTGTGCACCTGTGGTGCGTGCCACTGCAATGACTTGTATAGGGTATTGGGAATGCGTCCAGTAAGTTGGAACTGTTTGGCCATATCTCTACGTTGGTCATTGGTAACAAAGACATCAATGCTGCGAAACGTGATGTTTTGTGGTGGGGAAAGTGGCAAGATCCGTCAGTAGAGAAAGTAACTGGGGAGAGTTCGGACAATCTTCGGATCTTACCCATAAGAGATTCATCAATAACCGCCTCAGGATGAAGGTGGTGACACATACGAATGAACTCCTCATGAGGGGATTGCCAAACAACAGTACGGGTGGTCTGGCAGCAGAACTTTTGGAGGTCAAATTTCAAAACACCAATAAGTCCTCTGCAGTCATGATGGAGACCCGAGTGCCTAGCAAGCTTATCAAAGAAACTGTTATGGACACTGACATCATTACGCAACAAGAACTGGCGTGAAGCCAAAATGGCCCTGTAGGTAAGTGCAACAGCTGGGTCCAAGAGACCCGGCATGAATTCAATTGACAGTGCTGAATTTCTGCAACTGGAAAATCGAAGGATGGCATTTGAAATCAGGACCCTCAGCTTCTGAAGGTGTTGTGACCCAAAAGGCACTAATTCCCAACCCCGGAAGATACTACTACAGACTTCACCTTTCACAAGAAGAACCTTGTTTTTGAGGTCATACTGGAGTTTACCTAGTCGTTCCAAACGCTTGTGAGCTCCTTGAGTTCTCTTTGACAATTTACCAAGCTTGGGGGACCCGTATAGGTCATGTTACCACCCAGATCACGCCAATGCATTGCGGAGAAGGGAAATGTGTTGCTTGGTAGATCCCCACTTCCAGCACTTCTTCCAATGCATAAAGGCATTTACAAGCTTAACCGTCAACTGAAGGATGGGTGCATGAAGCCTAGGTTGCATGGCCGCCCGACCCCAATTATCAGCATAGGCAGTAGCTTTGATATGTTCGGAAATACGTTGCACTGAGGCAGCCCAAAGATGACCAACACAAATCATAACTGGCACCAAGTATCCAAACTCTAGAAAGTTGCCGAATGGTAGCAAACCATGGGTTAAGAACACTGGTGGGTATACCCAAACATGAAATGCCTGCTCTTCATCAATCGTATGGAAACACTTTAATGATAGGCATGGTTTTGGAGCCAGAACTGGCCACCGCGCTGAATCATTCCAGTCGAATGTTTAAGGATCTGCGTAGCAAAATGCTTGAAGAGTTGGGCAGACATGACTTTGCCCCAAAGACGGTACAATTGCGGTGGTACGCTTATCGGGCGTACACGGCTGCAGACACAGTACCCTCGATTTTGGAAATCAAACATGTTTTGGCTAACAGAACCATTTTGGAAAGCTATTTGGATAATTGTTCATCACTTTTCACAAATCCTGCACAGCTCCACGTGCTGCGGTCCCTTTGATATCACGGATAGCCTGCAGCCACAGCTCAGTATCGTCGCAAATGATGTCAGGAAATTGCAGCGACGCTGTATGTTGTAACAACGACTGCAAATCGTCATCAATCTGAGATGCTGTGTGTCGCTGTGGTTTCTGCTAGAGTGGTTGCCAATATTTGTTTAGAGTGTCAACAATAGCATGTGGATTGCGCTGAACACATTCCTGAGTAAGCTGAAAGGCCTCGTGTGTGGTATCAATCACAGAATGTGGAAGGACAGTGACTGAGTAACGATCAACCTTCTTAATGGTACAAGGGTTTCATTAAGGTAAACTGATTCTCTTTCACCTTTAAACCAAGCGCCTGTATTTGGTCTCGATTTGTGCGTGTCATCCTTATGACAGCCAAGCAAAACTGAAAGCAAACAAGTGGTCAAAACATGGTATGTATCACGAGGTCAATTGTTATCACCCCGCCTACGATTTCCTCATGATTCCTTCAAGAAATACGTTGGGAATCGCTTCTGTTCAAATCTTTCAAACTCTGCAAGGCACATCAATGCCTGTCAAAGTATACATCTTGAAGTAAGAAAGAAACAAAATAGGGCTCCGATTTGGGAACGGTAGCCTCTTGAAATTTTCTATCCAACTAATTGCTCTACTGGCAAACAGTCTAACATCAAAGTGTCACATGCAATTGAATCACAAATGCAACTGATGCAAATGACTCCAAGTGAAAACAAACGTGAAACTTCGCAACTCACAGCAGCAACAAAGGGACGGCAGCTGACATTGACAAACACCTGAATCTACGTGTCAAAATCACTGCAAGTCTCGAGCTATGATTGCGTCACCACAGAACTGCTAAGTTACCGCAAAGATGACAAAGACACTGATTGCATAGTCTTGATGCCAACGATGAAATGCAGCTAAAGCAAAGTGATGATATCAATCTCACGCTCAATTGCCCAAAGTCTTGTTGGGTACCAAAATCAAGAGCATCAATGCGCAGACTTTCATGCAAATTTCTGCTAAAACCATGTTCAGGGTTTTCAGCGAGAGGAGGATCAGACATAGGGCCCACACGAGGGGCATCATCAGTAGATCCTTGTGCTGGAGCCTGCATTGCATCATCAGAATCACTTGAGGTACCTGATGAGTCTTCAGGTTGATCAAGCCGAGTACAATTCCTGTAGGCAGAAAATGTTTCCATCATTGTGAAAGCAATGCGCTTCAACACATGAGGCTGTTGAAGACTGCGATGCAAAAACTCTAAAAGTTTGGACAACGCATCTCGGAAGTTGATAAACATGGGAACGCCTGCACCAAAGTCTGCGATGAAGGCATCCATCGTTCTTTCCTTGTGATGGACGTTGCGCATAGGATCTTCATCCTCGCACAACTCAAGCACATCTTCCACAGCACCAAAGTCATGGTTCATCTATGCAGAATACATCACATACAAAGCATGGAACATTTGCAAAGTTGCAAACGTCCAAGCTCGGGTAACGGTAAGCTCTGGACTCTTGAGGTTGAAGAGCATGTTGTCAATCAAATTGAGCAATCGGTTTTCCAAGTTGAATGGAGAATCCATAGGAGGCTGAGAATCATGCATGGAAACTTCATCTGAATCTCCACCATGATGATTTTAGGTAATCCAAAAATCACGGTCACTGCATTCGCTCATTGGATCACGCCGATATCTGCGTTTCTTTGCTTCAGGAGATTCTGAAACAGCGGAGTCGACACACTCGTCATCAGAAATGGGATTCATCAAACATCTGTCATGACGGTAGTTGCCTGGACAAACTTGCATGCCATGCAACCACGCTTCTTGCGGAGAAACAGCAAAAGAAGCCAAAACTGTCATCAATCCCATAGCCAGCGCCAGCATGGTCGTATTGGGCTCATGTTGCATATCTTCTGTAGGTGCACCAGTTGCTGACAAGCTCAAGGCGCTATAAGCATAAGCACTTGAAACTGCCACTCGGGAACTGCGTGGAATGCTTTCCTAAGTGCCTTCAAATTGCGTGCACCAACATTCATGGTTAGCTTGAGTGGAGTGAAAATATCACCATTCAAAAATCCCATGTTGCAATAACCCATCAACTCATCTAATCGAGGTTTGCTCAAACGCTTTGTTCCTATGTCAGAAACATTGTGAACACCAGGAGCTGCTGAAACTTTGTGGTCGTTTTCTTTCATCAAATCTTGCATCCACAACACCCGACACGACATGTGTCGAACACGACCCATGCCCTGATAAAATGCCCCGGGCTGCACTTGAATCAAGATAGTGAACGCAAATGAGGTTCTTTCCGGTACAAAAACAAATCAATGTCTTCAAAAGCAAAGCATCACATGCAGCAGAACTAGCTGCATACATCTCTGGCTCTCCAGATGACAATGAAATAAGCTTTTGCATACGTGACGCAGAATGCAAAAGACACGTTCCAAAGAAAATGCAAGTTGCACTAATGCTGCGTCGGTTTTGCTTGTTCGAAGCCCAATCGGCATCACTGAAAATCTCCAAATAGGCTTCTTCACCTATAGCACGCAGGGTTCTACAAGTAGAGGAAAATCCAACGCCACCATAAGAGTGATGAACACCTGATGAATCACCTTGGAACTGGAGACTAAGGCACAACTCCCTTGTCCCATGCAAATAGCTCATGAAGCGCTGTAAAATCTCCTTCATTCTTTGAATGGGCCAGAGCAGGGCAGGTTGGGCCAGCGGCTTGCGTTACCCTGCTGCCTCCGCCCAGCTTCGAAGCTGCTTTGCAAGACAATGTAGGCTACCCAAGCAACAAAGTCTGCTTCATGATGAATCTGTCAATGAGATGCGGGGCATGGAGGCCATCTTGCATGCAAGCACCTGCTGACCCAAATCCATATTCAATAGCATTCACACCTTTCTGTGTCAGCAAAACAGCTTCACTTGGAGCAGCGGCAGGCGCCTCCTCATCTTGGGGCACTGCGTCAGCATTATCACCCTCATCCTCAATGGCTGCCTCGCCCTCCTCTTCACTGGGGAGACCTAGGTCACCAGAACTTGATTTGGATGAGCATTAAGCATTGGGTGGGAATGGTGGATCATGCAAGCCAACCAAACTGGAAGTCGCCAATCAGCAGAAGCCCAACGCTCCGAAATGCCTGGCTTATCCAAAAGCAATGTCCTGGATGCCATGCACTTGAGCAAGGAAGCGGGGGTTATTAGGAAGGTTAGCAATTGAATTGCAAAGTGATGATGAAACCTCAAATGTGCCTCTGACCTGGGTACATAAACTGAGCTCTAAACAAGTTTCATCAGAATGCACGCTTTCACGCGTGAAGCTGGGCCAAAATCTCTAGTAGACACTTGCAAGCAATTCCTAAACCAACGCAGCCCTGCCTGCCATGGGGCAGCGCCAAGCCGGGCACCAGCAACCGTGTCACCCTTTTCTTGGGCTGAAGCATTTGTGGAAAGGCCCCTGCGGTCAGCTGCAATTGTGTCACACGAGGATCACGAAAATATTGCCACGGTTCTAACTGGGCATCGCTCAATGCCAGGCACCGCAAAAGATCTTGGCCACACGCTGCTCTGCAGCGTAACCAATAGTCTGATTTGCATCTCCAGCGGGTGGTCATGTTTCTGTCGGAAAGGCAGACAGGTAACCTTCAGCTGATGGTAGGGGGTCACCTTCAACGTCTTGGGTCATGTGGCATCCCTGCGGCTCCTGAGTGAAAGTGAAAATGTCTTTCCATTCATCAGCATCAGCATGACGGGAGGCTGCTTCTTTGCTAACACCAACCATATCAGCGACTGCTGCAGTAAAGGCATTCAAAGGTGTTGCAGAGCTCCTGCAACGTTCATGATTGCTTGCTGTCAATTGTGTGGACGATGCAGTGCAAGCATAAAACCGAAGAATGCTCCAACACAACCATTACACGTAAAAACTCTACGGTATAGAACAACTTGGAGATGGCTTTACACAATCACCAACATATTTGAGCCCTGCTCCTTCTGGCACGTGAGAATCTGCAGGCAAGTCCTGATGTGGTTGGCCCGCCTCCCTGACAAAATCAAAAAGCGCCATGTTGCCAGTCACGCCCAAACGACCGACCCCCCCGTATGAACCTGCAGCCTTGTGGCCCTGGCCGCTGACCCAAAATGCGCCCTGCTGCGGGTTGACTGTCCCAAGCTCGCGACTGTTGGACTTGCCAATTCTGACAAAGGCCAAGAGCAATCAAAAAATCATAGGCTATAGGTCCCATCCAAGTTTCACTGTCGCCCTTGCCACTGGCCCTCTGACTGCCAGGAAGCCAGGAAGTTTGGAAACATTCCATTCTTGACTTGGTCCCGTTTTCCTCACATGTCGCGCGGGCGATCAAGAGGACACAGGTGCTTCGCGGCGAGTGGCATGGCAACGTCATATGCAAAGCTTTACATTTGTTCGCTTTTATATTACGCCAGTGAACACTAAACCCCGTGCCTCTGCACACCACTGAGGGAAGCACACTTTCACCGCGAATCAATGTTTCTCAGCCAAGGGCTGCCATCGCCGAAAAAGAAAGCGCGTTTTCGTTTTGGTTGGCATTAATTGGGAAAGCGATATCGTTAACATGTCTTTTGATGAATGCTTTCCTGTCCCCATCGAAACTTGGATTTGTCTAGACCAAGCCAGTTCCTAGGCCTGTAGTCTGTGGCTGACCGTGGTAGACACTGCCACTACAAGTACAAATACCTTGCATAGGAAATGAGGAACACGGTCCGTTTAAAGGCACCAATTGAAGTCACCAATTGAGCATCATGGCGTGGGAGAATGCACGGTGACATAACGGGATGAATATTTGCGAACTCCGTGACCAATGCTACATGACACTTCGCTTTTATGCACGCAAACAGCACATGACATTTGATAGGCCATTATCAAGAAAGGCTGCCTGGAGCCCATCTACATGACAACTCAAACGTAGAGTGAACTGAGGCGCCGTTTGCATTAGAATTCAAGGCACAGGCGGGTTACCTGAATCAGGGTTCTTAGTTGCTGGATCTTTCTTGCTGAATCAGGGGCTTGTTTGCTGAACCTTGGTCGTTGAAACCCGGTAAATTGCTGGGCACGGATTTGTTCGGTCAAAAATGACATCACAACAAACTCGAGATGCCCCAAAAAAGGGTGCCAAGGATCTACAGGGACAATGCTTGCTGTTAAGATGCGATACTGATCGCCCACACTGGAAGGTCTCCTTGCAGGACAGCTGGGAGTAGCGTAACTCCCGGACCTCCACCTGAACATGTCGAATCTTTGGCACACATGAAACACGCGACATGCGAAACATGTGTTACATTGTGTTACATGAAACACGAGACCAACTGTGCATTGCGTCATTGGCCTTGGACAGCTCTCGCTTGTCATCCAGCTTTGCATATCTTGCCTTTCACGATTCGAAACCCTCAAAGTCTTTCAAAGTCTTAGAGTCGTTGCTTTTCTTCACATGCTGCGGAAATTTTTCTCACCTACACTGATGGACTATGACTGACGAGTTTCAGTTGTGAAGCGATAAGTTAGATAATTTACGAAGGCAAAAACAGCAAAAACAGCAACGTCCCACGAGTACAAAAAACATCATAGTATAAAACAAAAACCCAAAAAAACAAATCTTCGCATTGCCTTTGCGCGCTTCGAGGATGCTTTGCCGCTCCGTCTTAATTTTTTCGGTGGTGGATATGGCGGCTCCTGGCGAAGGTGTCAAAGCTGCTGCCAGCGCGTTATCTGCCTAAAATGTACCAAAATTTGAGCAACATTTGAACCTTGATCCTCTTCTTCGAGTTCCTAGCCTTATACGCCTTGAGATGCAAAAGGATTCAGCTCTTGCATACATGTCCTCCTTTAGTCACCAAATTTCAAACATTGCGACTTGCCTACCACTGTCTGCTGAATCATTCACTAAATCATATCTTGCCAATGAGATATCGAAGGCGCACAGAAAACAACTTAGACTTTCATAAGCACAAAACCACAGGTGAATTCCAGAGCCAATGGTATTTGTATTTTACTTTGCATTTTATTTTAGATTCTTTAGATCCTGGATTCCCGTCCTGTGGCAGAGGGCTTCTTCCCCGTTTGCCTCCCGAGATTCAAAATTCAAAAGTCTGAGTTAAAGATAACACTCAAAATTCAAACAAAAACTCAAACTTTGAAAAATGAACTTGTTGAATCTTTGAAAACAAATTTGTTTGTTGACTTAAACTCTGCGGCTTGAGGCTAGGCGCCTGATCTCTGCACGGGCGCCTCAAATCGTAGGTTTCACATGTTTTTCTCAAAACTGATTTGTATGCAGAAATTCAAAACTGAATTCATTCAATACATTGAAGGTTTATAAAGGTTTTCAAACCTTCAAATGAGTTGATATTTATATCGCATTACTGAAACTTAGAATGTGTGCCAGTTTTCCAAAATTTTCTTATTGAAATTAGAATGTAGGTCATTTGCAAGTTTGGGGGGTATACATTCTAAATTTCAGTTCGGCGGTATAAAATGCTGTATATATCAGCCAAAACGATATATTTGACTCAGTGAAACTATTCAAATGCGAATCAATGTGAAAATATTGCATCAACACAACCCATTCTAAATTCTGGCATGGGGGGGCAAAATCTTGTATATAACAGTCAAAACGTTGCATGTGAGTGAAACTATCCACATGGGAATCAATGCGATCATATCCTGCGATGTTTGCATCATGGTATGTCCANATTAATTTGTTCGAAAATGTTTTGCATGAAAATCACCAGGCGATGCCTCACCACGATGGCGTTGCAAGACCTCCCGGCTCCTTTTGATCAGCTCTTCGTGCTCATCTTCCTGCTTGTTTGTGACAATCTTAAAATCTGATTTAAATTTCATGTTTCTCCCGTTTTTGCTAAAAAAAAACATCTTCAACAAAATTTCATTTAAATCTCTGGGAGATCTCTGGGGAATCTCTGGCACAGATCTCCTCTTCCGTGATTGATTCCATATCACTGGACATGGATGGCCTTGCTGCCTTCCGTACCTCAAGGCATGACGACATGATCCAAATTACACATGTTTCAACAAGACATAGACTGTCCGAATGACATCGAATGACCATTACACACCGTTGCAATCGAAGTGCCAGTCCATCGTCTTCATCGTCGACTTCGCGGCAAGAGGCTTCAGATGATGCCAACTCCTGATGACTTCGGCATGAACCGGCAGGACACTTCATCATGTTGCGAGAGAATCAAAGAAAGATTGGCAGAAACTTACTTGCTGCAATGCAAATATGATGAAACATACCTCACACATGATATTGTGAGTTGAACATGATACATTGTACCTGAAGTATGAAGTATCAAACATAGCACAGCACGTACACGATGTTCCAAAGATTGAACATTACATTTTAAGTATGGGAAAATACGCATGACAGTTATTACGCAATAATAGTTCATATATTTCTCGCGGAACAAAAATATTGTACCGAAAAAACAGCTGAATTTGAAATGTAGATATGACCTACTATCCTGTTAACTGTTGTATATCAACATTTCAAATGTTGCAAAATATCTATATATTTCAAACTCGCCACCGGATATCCTGAAAACCCACTGTGTCAAACATGTGCCATGAAAGGTGGGCCCGGCGCAGCCTTTCTACGTGGATCGATAAGAATATGGTGAGAGGTGAAACGGATAGTCTAAGTAAACTAAGCAAAGTCTAAGTACACTGCGATTGATACATTTGCTTTGTTTCGCACCACTTTGAACACCCGCTTTACACCTGGCAACCTTCACACCAGAAAACCCTTACACAAGGAAATGTTCACACCAAAACCCCTTTACACGAGAAGCCTTCAACACCGGAAACATTCCTATTCTTGTAGAATTTGCAAGGTACATTAGTTAGAAAGTATAATGAATCCCACACAGAAATCCAACTAAATCTTCAAATTTTCATACTGAACAAAATTGAAATTCATGTTTTTCCTTTCGAATTCACATTCGTACCAATTCCAAGCTCTCCGGCGACAGGAATGGCTTCAGTGTACTTGTGCAGCATTCAAACTTCTGTCCGACCGGATCCGAGGCTCTCCGATCCCCTTCCCACGGGCTCCTTCAATTTCTCTGCCTTCTCATCTTCCCACTTCCGAAGCAAATTGGCCCATTGGCCGATCGAGTCGTCCTTGAGATGCAGGCTCAAACCACATCACCCATGTCCATAGTTCCAAGCTTTACCAAGTCCACAAAAATTTACATGCCCGACTGTGACCGCACTTCAAGGGGGCACACATAATTGTATCCTCTCTGTGGGTTTTAATTTTAGGACCGGATAACCCCACAAATTCTGTTTCCGTTTGTGTAAGAGGGGTAAAAAAGAAATATATATATATATAGGAATGTTCTCACGTAGAGATGTACATGCGTGCTCTATAACGCATCGGTCGCGCTGCATTACGCAACCTACAAATGTTGCACCTGCCACGCACAAAGTATTCACAAGTCATCGTGTTCAACCATTAGCCGTAAATATGTAAAAATCATCGAGCTCAACCATTAATATCTAAAACGATCGAGCTTAGCCATATAGTATGTAAAAATGATCGAACTCGACCATAAATATGTGAAGATAATCGAACTGAAACAAACATGATCAAGCTCATCCATGTCTATGTACGTAAAAACCACACAGCTCAGCCAGGACAAGCATACCGAACCCACAACACATTTGATCGAGCTCAGCCATAAATGTACACATTTGATCGAGCTCAGGATGTGATGTATAAATTTGATCCAGCTCAGACTCAGCTATGAAAAAACCACATTTGATTAAGCTCAACCATAAAGTACAAGTGATCGATCTAGGCTACACGAGAGCCCGCCGGCGACATAGACAACAGAGAGGACGCCTAAGTGCTGCGCCTGCCACGCAAATACCAGCGGCGCTGCAGCAACGGGAATTATGTTCCACATCCAAACCACTCGGCAAGAAACAAGCTATGGCACCTTTTTTGATTGAGGACACCGGGCCTGACATTTTCCTGGGGGCGCCAGGCCTGAAATCTCAGGCTATGGGCTAGGCATTCTTTCAGCCGCACGGTGAAACTTAAGTGAGAAAAAACTCGGATGCAAACACACAGCAACGATGCTTTGGGCATTGTGGTGCTGGGTGGTGTGGGCGGGGGGCGCCACAATTTTTCAAGAGACATGTTATGACACATTGAAACATATGTTAGTGTAATCATCTTATTGGAAACACTTGACCAACATGAGCAAGGAACATGTTTTAAACTTTAGCTGAGCCTCGTTAGTGTTGCGGCGTCTCACACTTTTGTCTGTTCCACATAAACCCTTATGCACAACACAAGATACTTATGTTCCACATCCAAAACACTCGGCGAGAAACAAGCTATCGCACCTTTTTCGATTGGGGACGCCGGGCCTACAGGCTCTAGTGCTTTCAACAATTCCAGGGGTTCAACTTGCTCATGCTTGGCCTTTACTGCTATTAAGTCATTGAGGTCACCCCTTGATGGACTATCAGCAATATTACTTGTGGATGGGACTCTGGTAAACCGCGAAAAACTCACACTGGAAGATTACACGCGCAGCAATACTGACATGTTTGGGTGGCTTTGCCACTGACCATGGGAAAGGCCTCACACAACGCTTACCAAACGACTTAGCTCGAAAGATAGGGCATGATGCCAGGGTCTAGCACCTAGTTAATGCATCAAAGGTCAACTCAAGTTAGTCAACGACCACCCGGTCAAGGAGGTGTTCCACACTATGGTTGGTGGTGAAGATGTTGCCGGAGATCGAAACTAACTTGGTGCCCCCTAGGCTGAGTCTCTAGTTGGACACTGCAAGCCTGGAAAACATGTGTCTCATGCACACAACACATATAACGCCTGTGGTGCAATGTTGACTTGCAAATGGTCCATGTGCAAACTGCAAACATGAGTCGTGCTCCGAATGACGTGCTCTGAATGTGTTTCGGCGCCTGCAAAGGTGCCTTTTCCGCGGATTTTGCTGGCTTCGCGTCATCAGTATGCCTTTCTTCGTCTCTCTCCTCTATGTCTTTCTCCTGTGACTTCTGGGCTGAGAAAAGCTACACCATGACAAACATACTGAAAAATATTGAATATATATATATATATCATCTTTTCACATCTATTCATATCACAGCAGATTGGAAGTCACAATTCAGCCCAGCACTAGAACGACATCCTTCCATCCGATTTGCCTCTCACTAAACCGATTTGCCTCTCACTAAAGGAAAAGTCAAGTCATCGGATGGCTGTCCATTTTGATTTCTTTTCAGGCTTCCATAGATTTAGATTCATCTCCATTTTGAAGGCCGAGCTGCTATAAGCACAGATTTTAAGGTGAAGGAAAGAACGAATAAAACAAAAGAAAACAAATAACACATAAAACAACGCTTACAAAATAGAAACAATAAATATGAATATAAACAAAATAAAAACATATATGCAAAGAAACATGTGTATATATATATATATAAATATTTAAGGCTCAAGGAACAGTTTTTTCGCATTGCCTGTGGCCCCAGTGTTCCAAGTGTGGGCACGCGTGGCGCGGTTGTACGCTGCTTGGATTGGTGTGATCCTCTACCAGTGCCACGACTCGAGCCCATTCACCTCCTTGGCATCGGAGGCTTAGAGCGAAGTTGCGCAGATTTGTCAAACGATTGCGTCAGCAACCTACGCTTTCCCCTCGTCAGTGTCCTCGTGGCGCTCGAGCGGTTACTTTTCTCTCTGGACATCACTCAGCCTAATTATTCACGTACCGGCTGGGATTGCAGCCCTGGTTGGTCAAGAGATCGAAGGCATACAGATGTCATGGAATCAAAACTGGAATGAAATCAAGACGATCCAAGAGAAGCAAGCGCGGTCAAGACAAGCCCGCCAAGGAGGCTCCAAAGTTCCCTTCCTACGGCCATGCAGCGGTTTCTACCTCGGGCTCCTCATCATCCTCTGGCGCATTGCCTCCGGAAGTGGCGTCTTTACTTCAAGCTTTGACTCAAAAGATCAGAATACTGCATCACGGTTGGACGGGGTGTTGCCGGACCCGGACAAGGAGGATCTGCATTTGAAACAGTGCTAGATCAACACTGTTCGGAAATGTCAACAAAAAGTTGGCAAAAGCCAAAACGGCCCTCCAAGAGCCAAGATGGAAAGGATATCCCTGTGGCCTGTGTTAACGAGATGGACGACCTATATGCCATGCTCACCACTACTGCCAAAGAGAACTCGGCCTTAAAAGACGCAGACGCAATTGCTCGAAACGGAACGCAAACAGCAGCAACCGCAGATGTACAACATGCAACATCGGCTCGACGAGATTATGCGCCGCTACTCCGAGCACCTGCCAGGCAAGGATGCTGCAGGTCGTCCGACGGAACCCAGAGAAAGGTATCGACACATGGTAGAGATCAAACAGAAGGCGACAAGGGTTATGCCTGATCACATGCTGACGGTCCTGAGTTTGGAGGGCGTACTCCTCGCGTGTTAAACCCAGCTGACAATAATTCTGACCTGAATGGGATCTCAGTATGCCCACTTCAAAATCTCGTTTTGGTGCAATCCTCTGGCACTTTTGGGGCTACGAAGCTAGTTCTGGATTTTGTGCCTCAGTTTTGATTTCTGGTCTGATCCTCACCTGCAGTGTGCGCCTTGTTGGGGCTGTCTATGACTACGGGTGGACTACGTTTGGGTTGATATTTTCTCTACGTCGTGGACATCTCTGTCGAGCACTGCCCGTACAAGAAGCTGCTGACAGATGGACATGGGTTCCTCAACATACCCATTCCTCTGAAAGTATCCTGTCCGACATGAGTTTGATTTTCACTATATGGTGACGACGCTATTGACTGTGTGCAAACTGTTGAAGAAGTTTGGCAAGAACTATGATACCATTCCGGAATCCTGGCTCATCTTTGAAGTTCATCGGTCTGCGATCCTTTCTTCACGCTTTGAGCTTCAAGACAATGGTGGGATGCGACCGGCTATGGTTGAGATCAGCCGAGCTTCCTGTGAGACAATCACTATGGCTATGTTTTTGTCCCAGCATACCTATCGCATTTTGCTGGCTGCGCGAAGTTGGACTTTTCCCTGCTTGCAGTTACACTCATACTTGCCAGATTCTGGACAATGGCGATCCCAAGAACCATACATCGTTCGAAATACAAGCAGGTGCATTCATTGCCATCATTGGTCTTCCAGCTTTGGCGGAATCTGTTCAAGGCACTTTGGTGGCACCAGCTATTGCAAGACCTGGATCGCCAAGCGCCTCATCACAAAGTTCTTCCAGTGACAATTATGGTATGGATATGACCTCACTGGATGACTTTGAGACTACCACACTTCTCACCTCCACATCGCCATGCCAGATCCCTATTATAGACCGGTTGGTATGACTCACCCTGCACCATTTCTTGGTGCTATGACAGACTTACCTTCTTCTATTCCAATTACCGAACGCGCACAATTATGGCCAGATCTGACACAGGTCACATGGAGGGTGGTTGCAGCCCATGATTCTTTTACGCTGAATTTCCCCAGGTTGGATGCTCTCAAGTCTATGTGTTGTGGGATCACATGACCGCTGGTATGCATCCTCGAAATATCCTGTCTCTCTTGACCATTTCCTGCATCGGGTATTTATTTACCTCAACAGCTGACACGGCTGACACTTCTGCAAAGACTTGGACTGGATGGTCTATGCACACAAACTGATGACCACCCGATTCAATGTGGCATACGGAGGAATTGACATCCTTTGCAGGAAGCTACCAATAATGAGATTGAGGGTCAGTTCCAACACATCGATGTGACATCGTTCTCTAGAAGACGCGTCGAGCTCATCATCGATGATATCTTTAGGATTACCTCGGCAGCATCTGGAAATGAATATTTGGATGACCCCATCATTAGACATTGTGTGCACATTGCCAATGGTGATGCTATTGACATTGTCAGTCAGCATTCTCACACTTCGCTCAGGCCACCCAATGATCATGCAGACTATTGGATATTATGTTCGTGGGTCTATGGTTTCCTCGCCTTCCTTGTGACACGCCAGTCCTCAGAAGGAACAGCATCATGGTATAGAGTTTCCAAACAGTCTCGACAACAGTTCCATGGTCTTTGCATGCTGGAGCACACTGCATTCAGCAGAGTCAACTTGTTGTGGCGCTCCATGATACTTCGTGGAATGAAGCAAGCAATGTACCTGAGTATGGATTGAATACATATGCCACAAGTAAGATTGAAGTTGGGATCACTGAACCCCGTGGCGCGGCTCGATCGTGTTGAATTACAGCTGGCGCCGCTTTTGCCAATAAGTCATGATCAGGAACAAACGGAACCGTCGCCTTGCCCTCCAGTGCAATCCACCTCTTCGAGTTTTGCTTACTGGTCTGAGCGTGAGCACCAATCTATCGACATTCCATTTCACTCTGACGACCCTTGGGACATCCCTCCCATGCCGAAATTATATAGATCTGACGCAATGTTACCTGCTGTGCGACAAGTGTTGGCTTTTCCGTTTGCTCCTGCTGACGATGATGACGCCCTCTACATGTATACCGACGGCTCATTTGCAGCGAATGGTGATCATCCGGGAGCCACCTGGGCCTTTGTCGTGTTCGCATATGGCGAGCCGGTTGTTCCGGATTGATTTGCAGATTTTGTCGTGAGGTATGACAATTCATGGACAGGGGCGACTGAAGAGAATGTTCGCAGCGCAGACTCGACTGCTTTGATATTGGCCTGCCTAAATACCATGGAGGTGCATCGCCCAGAACAGATCACGGATTTTTCTGACGCCAAGACGGTCCAGAATGCTGCTACTGGTCAATGGAATCTTCCCTCGGATGATCTCTTGGCCGCTGACTTGCGTGCGGCTTTTCTCTTTAGATGTCGTACTGGACTCTTTGTCAACATGTACGTAGCCAGTCTGGAGTTCTGCCTAATGAGCTTGCAGACTACTATCTTGCTGTTAGTGCTCGTGAACGAACGAACCCTTCCATCACGGGGCATTCCCCGCCACTATACGAGCTGGTTCGGGGATACCAAACCCAAGATTCACTCTGCTCGGCTACTGATAGATCAACTACAACGAGACAAATCTGTACCGATTTCTCTGGACGGTCGCTTACGTGGACTTTACCTACTTCTCACAAAGCATTCAACTGGCTACGCCACTTCCTACATGAGAGAACAACTTGAAGGACTTTCAGTACACATCGCAGGTTTTCAAGACTGTCGGACTCCCACATCCGAAATTGTTGACTCCAAGTTCATCAGGATCATATCTCCTGCAGGGCTTGGCGGAACGGAGCTTTGGTTCAGTCGCGCTTTTTTTTTCTTGCAAAGTGTCTGGCAAATGTTTCTTGCAGCAAGACCAGACGCTTGCGCTCCATTTGCAACCTGAAGTACACTTCCTTTATAAAACACTTGGACCCCACAAACACCTTTGTGTATCCGCTCATGCTCCGCCCAAAGCACATTCATCTGTCACATCCTGGATCTGGTGGAAACGTTTGTCAGGGATTTTTCGAGGAGTTGGGAAACATGATGCTACATTGATTTTCATTGATGCTAATGCTAGCATTGGTCAAGCAGAACCGTGGATTGGAGCAGTTGCAGAAGAAGTTTTTGATGTTGGTGGTCCAGCATTAACTTCCGCTATATCAGGAATTTGATCTCTATGTCCCTTCATCTTTTGAGAACTTACATTGGAAGCCTTCGGCTACATGGAGCTCAGCAAGCACTCAAGTCAAGACCACCCGCATTGATTACATTGTGACTTCCCAGAACTCACCACTTCAATGCACTGATTCTTGGACGTGCGACAACCTTGACGCTGGTCACGCCAAGATCGATCACGTACAACTCTATGGTCGGTTTTGTATTGGTACCATCAAAGCTCCTCCAAAGAAGAACACACCCTAGTTTGACGGGAGCGATCAGCCAAACATCTCCCGAAACTTGGGAAATTTTTCCTCTCACTGGCCAAAGATGATTGACTGGGAGCAGATGTCAATCTTCACGTGCATATTTTAAAGAGCCACATCCATGATCGACTACAAGACTTTTTTCCTCATCAGCCACAACACCGACGTGGATCTGCGTTCAGCACCAACGTGGGATATCCATACAAAAAAACCCTTCGGAAGCAACTCCGTGGTCTTCCGCGTGGCTTCCGATTGCTTTGTCTTGATGATGTCTCACGGGTTGGGCTTCTGAACTTTTCCCCCCGATGTGCGGCCAGATGGATTATGTTGCGACAGTTGTCTCTTGATTTGCACAGAGCCATCATCAATGATCGCAAGGTCCCCACGGACTCCTCTTGTGATTCTCTATTGAAAAATATAACATTTCGCCCCCCCGCTATCATTCAAAAATTCACCGCGTGCTGCATCTGCCACACTTGAACTTCGCCAAACGCTGCGCCTGCCAGGAAAATAGTGACACTTGAACTTCACCAAGTGCTGCACCTGCCACGAAAAGTGACGCTTGAACTTCACCAAGTGCTGCACCTGCCACGAAAAGTGCCACGAAAAGTGACACTTGAACCTCACCAAATGGTGCACCTGCCACGCACAAAGACTCACATGCTTAATCCTCACCACATACGAAACTTCATTTACAGTGCGCGGAGCAACAGCTGTCAGGATCGAACATCACCAAATACTGCTCCTACCACGAAAAATGACATTGCAAAATTTCAGAGTAAATGTCAAAAAACAGGTGAAACGTCATTCACAATGCGGGGACGATCCGAGAATGATCCGACCACGATCCGAGCATGAAACCGTCAGTCCGCAGCCTCGCAACCGAGGTTACTTTTCGGGCCCACCACGAACATTTTCTATTGAAAAATACAACAATTCGCGCCCCCGCTAACATTCAAAAATTCACCGCGTGCTGCACCTTTCTCGAAAAGTGACACTTGAACTTCACCAAGTGCTGCACCTGCCATGAAAAGTCACGCTTGAACCTCGCCAAGTGCTGCACCTGCCACGAAAAGTGACACTTGAACTTCACCAAGTGCTGCACCTGCCACGAAAAAGTGACACTTGAACTTCACCAAGTGCTGCACCTGCCACGAAATCTGATCGCATGCTTCATCCTCGTCACATATCTCATTTACAATGCGCGGAGCAACAAGTCTCACCCTCAATACTGCGCCTGCCACGCAGAAAGACTCGCATGCTTCATCCTCATCACATATGCAACGTCATTTACATTGCGCGGAGCAACAGCTGCCAGGATCGAACCTCACCAAATACTGCGCCTGCCACGAAAAATGACACTGCATAATTTTAAAGAAAATGTCCGAAAACAGATGAAACGTCATTTCCAATAAGGGGACGATCCGAGAATGATCCGACCATGATCAAAGCATGAAACCGTCAGTCCGCAACCCGCCTCGCAACCGAGGTTACTTTCGAGCTCACCACGAGAATTTTCTATTCAAAAATATAATACTTCGCGCCCCCGCTAACATTCAAGAATTCACCGCGTGCTGCAGCTGGCACGAAAAGTCACACTTGAACTTCGCCAAACACTGCGCCTGCCAGGAAAAGTGACACTTGAACCTCACCGAGTGCTGCACCACCAAGTGCTGCACCTGCCACAGAAAGTGACACTTGAACCTCACCAAGTGGTGCACCTGCCACGAAAAGTGACACTTGAACCTCACCAAGTGCTGCACCTGTGACAAGAAGTGACACTTGACCTTCACCAAGTGCTGCACCTGCCACGAAAAGTGACACTTGAACCTCACCAAGTGCTGCACCTGCCACGAGAAGTGACACCACTCTTACTTCACATTACTCTTACTTGACACTTCTCTTACTTGACACTTCTCTTACTTGACACTACTCTNGACACTACTCTACTTGACACAGATGTTGTTCGTATATTGCAAGTTTCTCAGCTAAACTTCCTTTGATGAAATTATCGTTGTGAATCGAGCTACAAACAAAAACGAAGGAGTAGAACCGGTAAAAAGTACATCACAGCAACATGCAACATGATGCAACATGTAAGTCATGTTTTTGTCTTTTTTAGTGCCAGCCTTGGATCTCTCCTGAATCCATTCCTGACGCGTCATTTTTGATTTCGTCGCGTTCAAATTAGTGTCACTTCACACATCTCAACACAATTTTTCACAACTCTCCCTTCCAATCTTTTCACAAGTCTTCAGATCTCTTCGCATTACATTACGAATTCATTGGACTTTCTCATCACCTTCTTCTCTCATTTTTTTCTCTCTAATTCTCTCATCACAGATTCTCCACTTTCACAACTCCATTCAACTCCATTTAACTCCACAACTTCCCACCTTTCTCACATTTTTCACCTTAACAACTTCACAGCTCTTTTCACAACTTTTCCCTACCATTTTTCTAACACGGGTTTCACAGTTTCACATTTTTTCTAACAACTCTGGCAGCTTTTATCTTTTTACACCATTCTTTCTTTTCTCATAGATTTTGTTTTCAACAAAAATCTCTGAGAAAAGAAAAGAGAAAACAGGAAATCTAAGATTTCTTCAATTTCAGAAAATTGTTTAGTGAAATACTTCTTTACTCACAACTTTTCTTCACAACTTACTTTATTTGTTCTTTTTCTTTACAACTTAACTTCTCTTTTACTTAACTTCACAACTTGTGTTTCTTCTTTACAACTTCACAACTTCTCCGCCTTGGAGTCCCACCACTTCGACCACTTCGACTCCGACCAATCGGACCACTTCGTCCACTTCGACCAATCCTCTCGCGGAGAAAAAACTGTGAAAAAATCAAAAAAACAAAATCTAAACGAAAAAAATGCAACAAAAAGTTCCTGGAGTTTGAATAACTAACAACTTAAAAGCCTGTAAAACCTGTAAAACCTTCACAAGGTCCTCTCTCCAGCCACCTTGACACGATGGCTTGTCCTGAGGAGTCAAACGCAAAACATTGCAAAAAGAAATCGAAAACGACCATCCTAAAACTTCAAAACATGCGGAATACAACGAAATCAAGGCATGCAACCGAGAGCATTTGAATTCAATGCTGACCTCGTCTTGCAATGTCTTGTTTTGCCAATCCTGCGAGTAACTCTGCGTCCAACTCAGACATGCCTGAGCAACTCAAGGCTCAAAATTGTGTTGCAGATTCTGTCAACGAGTACGGCGAGATTTAAATACTGTGGTTCTGCTTTGTCCTTGATCCAAATTTCTCATTTTCGCATGCGTTGCGAACTTTGCCTTTCTCATTTTCTTCGTGACAGCAAACCGTTTTGTTTCAAAGAGCTTGAAGGGATCTGTGAGACGCAAAGAAATGATGGATCCTGGATTGAGAAATCACAGGAGTTAAAGAAATTAAAATCCAACTTGAGAATTCCTTCAGCTTTGCACATCTCGTTTGCTCCGTTCACTTTGGAGGAAAAAAAATCCAACCTGTGTTCGTAGAGTCCGTAGAGGTTTCCAACGGTTTGAGAGGTTGGTTTCGGGGGGTTGGGGGGTTAAGGTTTCACAAAGTCCTAGGACTCTTTTCAGGGTCTTTCTTGTAGTCTCTGCGTCTATTGGTTCGCACCGTTCCTACCATTGTGCACACCCCAAGAGGGAAGACCGCATTTGTGAACTTTTTTTCTTACAAAAAAACTTTGTTTCTAAAAAAATAGGTTCATAATAATACGTTTTTCTTCAAACTATTTTTTCAAACAAAAGAAATAGTAATTATAACTTATCATAACTTTCTTTTCGTTTGTTTTTTCTGCACAACAAAAATTTGTTGTTTTTGTTTTTTTGCTTTTAGTTAATTTGTGTCTTTTCTCTTTCTATTTGCTTTTTTCTCGTTGTTTCCCTAACGCCCATTTTCTTTTACTACAAAAAACGACTTTTTTCAACTTGTTGTAGCAAAAAAACTTAGAGAAACACTTTGGAAATATCTTTGAAATTTCTCTCCTTTCTTGAACTTTGCAGGTCAGTCTAAGTCATGCGTTGTCTTTGCGTTTGGTTTTGTGTTTTTGCCATTCACGTATAAAGATCCCTGAATCTGCATTGCCGGGGGAAAGGAAAGCTGTGAAAGCTTCAAGGGGGGACAATGCACGGACCATTGTGAAGTTTGTGAAGAACAATAAGAAAGGTTAATGGTCCAGTGGCTTAAGAAAGGTTCTTAAGGCCAAGTCTTGAACATTGAGCATGTTTTTCATTCTTGAAGAAACAATCGATGATCATGATGGATGAATCTTGCCAAGGTTGGATCAGTATACTGCCGTACACTGTACTCACCAGTTCAAATGTGACAAAATGTTTACAACATGTTACATAGGTGCGGAGTATACGGAGTATTGCAACAGGGGATGGCAGCAAGGACAAGCCAACTTGAGTCAATGAATGCCGAAGTCGAAGTGACGAAGTGAACCAAGTGATGTTGCTTGCAACTGAGGACTCTGTGTGGCAAACTTTGTGTGCAAAGCAAGTGACAAGGAAACTCTGACTTTAGAAGTAACCTGAGAACCTTTTAGAGACTACGAAGAACATGCTCACAAAGAGTTGAGATGGTTCTCAACGCTAGTGTAATGCGTTGGCGGGATGAAAAACATTTGACCTTGGACCACAACACTCATACATGTGTCATACAAGGCGTTTGTGTGCTCCCAAAAAAAAAACGTGCTGGACCTTTTTGAGATATGCAACTTCACTCTCTCCCTGCTTTTTCAGGCGGAATCTAAGGGCCTTCTTCTCTTCGGCGCCGTCGTTCGAGAAACTGCTCTCCTCGGAGCTCCAGAATTGGTCCTGCCAATTGCACATGCGACGTGTCCACCTGCTTGACAAGTCATGTGAGTCATGTAACTTGTAAATTTGATCGTGAACCGTTCAATATTAACCCACGGTTGTCTTTTCCTAACTTCCACGTTGCCTGCTCCTTCGACCAACTCCACGGCCTCCAATCCTTGAAATGTTCGTGGACAAAGCGGCATCAAATTGCACATTGTCCATATGGTAAACAGGTAAATGTATCTGAATGCAATGTCAAAATAGTCACAGACTTTTAAACACCTGCAGTGCACACAATGTTTTGCAAATGTTTTGCATATTGAAACATGTTTGCACTCTACGGAATCAAAACATACACCGCAACCGACGCCTGCCACGAACCTTTTTGCCAGTTGTGGCTCGCGAGATCGTGAGACCATCCATGTGCCTGAAAAACATCACGACGGCCCTGGAAAAAGGAAAAAATCCACGTGGCATTGAACTTCTGGCATGGCAGCTGATTACAAACTTCGGGTTCATTTGGCGTTGATTCAGCGTTCACTGCCACGCGAAAGGTTTCCGGCTTCAATTCGTTTGGGTTACATAGATTTAACATTGGAATCAGAGTGCAAATCCGGTGGTTTTGATTATCCAGGAAATATTTTTTCACAATCATGCTTAGTTGAAGTTCACGTGTAAGGGTCTGTAGGTTTTTTTTTTAAGAACCTGGGCACGGTGATGCATAGATTTTTTCTGTCTATAAAACAGGAATTTGTCTATAACCTAAAAGGCAGGATTTTGTCCAACCTGACCTACAGGGTATCTTCTCCCCGGCAGCATCGCCGGTTTTGCAAAGCCCATCAAGTTGACATATCATACAAACATATATATATCAAAAAATTCTCTTGCAAACACATTCTAAAACACATCGCTTACTCATATAGCATCCGCTTAGTAACCAAATTGCTAAAGTCAGCATTGTGTTCCTTCCAGATGGCGTGCCTCAGTGGATGTTGGTGTCTTGGCACTGAACGCAGAAGCAGAGAGGATCTCGTCGGTTGCGCTTTGAGCACCTTTCCAAATGGATTGTCCATGCTCCTTCACCTGCTCGGCTTTGTCCTTAGGCGCAGGGTGAAGCTCCACCCAAAAACAAAATTTTCTGGGAGAAACGAAGCATTGAAACCTACAGGGAGGCATTGCCGAGACAAGAAAACGACTAAACTAGTAGTCACCAAGCAAAACCGCCCTCAGCTGCACGCAGAAGTCTTTACCTCCACGGCCACAGGCCTATCAAATTTTGGAATCAAGCTTTCAATCTGCTTTTTCAGGCCATTTCGTGATTCTGATATTCTGGTTCCGTGAGAGCAGCCTTGCAGGAGGCGGTGACAAAGCTGGCAAAATGCACCTGGCGAGCAACTGGATGTTTAACAGCACTACACGGGCTGCCCATCAGCAAGTGCACATCACCTTCGAGATGGTAACTCTGGTGCAGGAGTTGCCCTCAGCCGGCCAAAACTTTCACTTTGGTGGGAGCTGTAGTTGACTTTGCAAGTATAGTGTTTTTCACGAAGGGATGGCAATATTGTTTTTGCAATGATGACTGCTCCGAAAACATGTGAATGACTTTGTGGAATTGCATTGCTTCGAGGTCAGGTAAGCACAGGTTTATCATTTTGAACTTGCTCAATGACAAAAAACTGAGAGTGGTGCAACGCTGCTGATTTGGATGGTTTGGGCCTATCGCCCACCGAAAATTCGCCAAAACTGGCAGCAGAAAAGAAAGGCACAATGGCGTGGCACGTTCTACATGTAATTTATTTGGTTTGAATCAATTGGAATCTAGCCTTTCTTGCAGCAAACAAAACATTTAAAAAACCCTTATAGACCACCAAACCTTGGTGGAGGCGGTGGTGGTCGTACTCCAATGTGCCTCAGCACATTCAAGTCTACTCCCCCGGCACTGCCGGTGGGTGCGTTAGCTCTTGAATTAAACAGGTGTCCCGCCTGATGAGGGCCTTAGGAGAAGTAGATTGCTTGATCTGAGTTTCCTGATGCTGCGTTGAAGGAGGTGTAGGGTGATTTCAGGGTCGGAAGTGACTAGATTTTCCTTGTGTTTCTCATCACTTCCCAGTGCCAGTTGTTCTTCACATGAATGTTCCAGAACGTCGTCGTTGAGCGACAAAATCAAGAATTCAAAAGATGAGACTCTGTAAGTAGCAAAATCACAGACTTCCATCGGACAAACCGCAAAATGGAAACCAATTCCAACATTTTCCAGCAGTTGACGAATCCACCCCTGCCAAGGCACCAGCGATTTCCTTGCCATCTCGCTTTTGGGAGCTGCCTTCCACAAGAGATGCGGTGGAGGTCCATCACTTGGAGGCGTGGGAAACGCATCCTGAACATCCAAAACGCTGTCATGCCGAGAGTACCTCTTGAATACGGTATGATGCGCCAAGTGTCACGGTGCAAATGAAATTATATGTGTGACGGCAAAAATGTATGACGATGTGTGACGGCAAAAAAAGTATCTGCATCGACTCGGTCTGATCCGAGAGTTTACTGAGGAAAGGACAAGCGTGACAATTCGTGGAGAGACCTGGCTGCATTGCCCCGAAAGCATACCGTATCATGATTGCGCCGAGGTGTTGAGGGTTCGACCCCCAAAAGTTCATGCTGGATTAATTTTAAGCAGAAATCTTTTGCCAAAATTGCGCCTTCTGTGCTTCATTCCCTCATCTCTTGCTAACTGCCAAAGAAATGCCAACATGTTCCGATTCAGTGGAAACTGCACGACTTTGATCTAATTTGCAACTTCTTTTCCCAGCCTTTGAGTATGGCATAGCCCTTGGAGTGAAAGCTTTTGGCGCAGGAACGCCCTGGGATGTCAATATGAAGCTGGGAGAATTCACACCTCCCCTGATCCAAGAGGAAAACGACGAAAAGCAATGGTGCCATGTTGGAACAACCAAATGTGAAGGCCGTTCCCAAATATTTTTGTGCTTCCAAGTGTCCACCCCAGCTGAAGGTTTGGCATCATCCGCTTTGGCGTCCTTCCAAGTGCACAGCAATTTCGTCAAAACAAAGAAGTACCTCTGCACCTGAGAAAATTGACATCTAAATGTCCTTTGACAGACCCACTAACCACTAACCCCAGTCAACTTCCCACCAAAAACAACTGAAACACCACCAACCGCTACAATCCCACGGCCCCAATGGTGAAAAAAATGGGATTCACTCCCAACCTCCATGCTACACAGCCCAGCCTCTTGTGGCAAAGGATTCTTCTCCGCCTCTTGCGCCAAGGCTTCTGCCTGTGCCACTTTGTCTTCAGAGGCAGCTACCTTTGAGAACGAACAATACTTGGGGAATGGATTGGTAAGGGAGGTTGAGGCAGTAAAAATGACTTCAAGTAAAAGTTGTTGGTTAATCATTCCAGTACTCATAATCAGCGATGCACATGAGGTCAAATTCATGTGCTTCAGAGTTCCAACATTTTCTACTCTCAAGAACTTGGATTTTGAATCATCAATCATCCCAAAACCTGTTCCAATTCAACCCTCCACAGCCTCATCAAGCTGAGCTTTGAGTTGCAGTTGTGCCTCGTAGCTTCACATTTTTGCTGCTTGGAGTTCAATGGGTTCATCCTCCATACCAGGTCCATCCCCCATACCATGCCTGCACTGCAGGTGGCAAAACAGCACAATGTGCCACGGCGGCCTCTGTTTGACGTAACCGGGCCTGCCAGGGTTAAAAGAAAAGGAATGTCCTGAGTATGGCACTAATCCAAAGTGGCCGTGTTGACGATCCAATTCATGCTATGAGATGGTTGCTTTGGTTGTTTTCAAGTTCTTCACTATAAAATCCATCATTCCAGTAACGGGATGTCAATTTTAGTGTTGAACATCTTGATGAACACGCCAGCATGGAGCGTTGATTGCAAGGGCCTGCAACTTTGCGTACTCTTGTGCCAGTGCTGTTGCATTCTCCTACAGCTTTTGGGCTGCAAAAAGGGACCTTAAACCTTCCATGTGCATTACTGCAAGATGAAAGAATCAATTGGTTTCTGCAATGCATTCATTGGACATGATTTTTCATCCTTTACTCGTTCTGCTGCAACAAGCAGCGACAAATTCTCAGTTTTCGGTCCTTGTTCTTGGCCTCAATCTGCAAGGAGGTAATCATCATCTGCGCTACCCTTACTGCTTCCATCGTGCCTTTGAAGGCTTGTTGGTTCTTATCTCCAGCCTCTCTGATCTCCTCGGCCAAGTGAAACGGGTCCAAAATGATAACCGGTGTGTGTCCGAAATCCTATTGTTGATGATTTCTGAGTTTGGTGAATTTTGAATCTGTAAAATTGCGTTAAGAAAAATGGCTCACTTTTGGAGGATGCGTGGTTGTAGATACCTGCAGGTGCCTGATCTCCTATCAGTCTCATGTTTTGAGTGTCCGGGCCATGGCGGACATGGATTCGACGCGGGTCTCGTTAAAGATATCTGAGGCGGATTTCTCAGCCTCGCCGGGCAAAGGAAGTTCAGGAACTGCAAAAGCGATGCATGATGATGATGATGATGATGATGATGAGGATGACGATGATGACGATGATGACGATGATGATGATGATGATGATGATGATGATGATGACGATGATGACGATGAGGATGATGAGGATGACGATGAGGATGAGGATGAGGATGAGGATGATGAGGATGATGAGAATAATTTTCATCTCGAGGCGATCATTTCCATGACAGAAATCACCATCAATTTGAATGCTGAAAGTCTCCATGATCGTGCCTGCTGGGCCCTATCCTCTGCTTCCTCGACTTTGCGTTGCGCTTCTTTTCGTTTGGAGACCCTAGGGCCGGTGTCGCCGTTGGTGGATGACAGAACAAACGCATCCGCCGCACAACAAAAGCATTGTGGGTTGCATGAGTGATTTCCTAAGTCAAGCGCACCCTGGGTATTCAGCCAAGGATCATGAATCATGAGAGTCATTAAAAAAACATCCAAAACAGGTTGAATGTTGTTTTCAACATCTTCAAACCAATTTCTGAGAATTTTCGGGACCATTTCTTTATGACAATTCCCTTCGGCATTGATTTTCAATTACCACCTTGGTTGTGCCGGTGGTGCTTCCCATGGTTTGGGTGCAAATGATCTTCACCCAAAGCGACGAACACCTAGTTCACCTGAATCCATGATGATGTATGTGTTTTACATTCCACCTATACGTGTTGGTTCATCAACGAATTGGGGGTTCTCAGTTGGAATATGATTGATCATCCCTATGATAGAGGGATAGGACCGGTATGGGATGTCATCCGTTTACAATCTCTTCAGACACGGAGCTCTTTGTTCTCTGCAGCCTTCTTCTTCAATGCTTCGATCTCTGCTAAGGATCCTTGCCTGAGTTCGGTAGGTAAAATATCAGCGACCTCTTGCCCCAAAAAATGGGGGGAGAGGATGAATAAACCTCGAAGTTTTAAGGGAGCACAACAGGTATTTCAAGAGGGGCTGGTTGGTAGAACTGTGAATGGACAAAGCCTTGCCTTGCTGCTTTTTCAGAAGTCTTACCTTGAGATCCTGACAAAGTCTGCTGATGCTCCTGTAGGCTTCTCTGCGCTTGGATTCCAGCCTGCGAGGTGTCAAGGAATAGAAACGGTTAGTGTACTTAGTGTACTTGGTGGTGGTTGAGCCCAGTTGAAATATGTGGCCAAATTGGATCATCTCCACAAGTAAGGTTGAAAATAAACATGTTTGAGATCCCAAATATTAATGGAAAATAATATGTCATGTAGCTGTATCACTCCAAGTCATTGGAAATCCTCTTGGCTCCAACTGTCCAGCGATTGGCAAATTTTCATTGACCTACAACTCGCTCCCCATGAGAAAGAATTTCGATAGAAGAAATCCCATCCTTGGCTCACTTTACTCACTCTTTCATATCATCATCATTCTTCTTTGGGCTAATACATAAACTTATCTTATTCTGCAAAGCAAAAAATCTGTAATCCTCAATTTCCTCAAGACTTCCTTCACCCCCCATCCTCTGCAGTGAAGCGCTTCACTTCCAAGAGTCGCCTCTGCAAAATCAACGGAAACACACGAAACACACAACGGTGATTTTCTCGCCAAGGGACATGGAGATGGCAACCTTGGCTGTTGACACTGCTTTGGTTGCAGCCTTCAAAGCCTCCTGAGGATGAAATCAGATGAAGGAAATCATGGGTTTTTTTTTGGTGAAGGGATTTTGAAGCTATGCCTTTTGAAACTTCAAAAAACATTGTAGGGAACTAGTTGGTGCTTGTAAAGACATGTGCAACATACTCTGTTCGAAAAAGGCCATGAAACTGAAATATGGAAAAGCCATCCAGGGGAATAACATGTCGTACATCTGGTTTGATACCATCCCTGTCCCAAAACTTCGGTCCAAATCATGGATTAATGATTAACCCAAAAACTGAAATCTTCCAAAGCTGTTCTCCTTCATCAAAAGACTATCATTAAAGGGGTCAATCGGAATTGATTTCGGTCTACCAAAATCCACTGCCGAACAAATCCACTGCCAGCTCCGGAATGGCTGACCTGTTCATCGTTCGATTTTTCAAGGGCTTCCTTGACCGCGCTCAAGGCCTGAACGGCACGCGCTTGGCGTGGCCTGGTTTAGTTGTTGACTCTTTTTCGCCTAAACTTGGTTTTTCCTTTTTTCCGAAACAAATCAACTGCTAACTTAGACACGAGATGTATTTGTAGGTTCAACATCATGCTCATAAGCTGTAGCTGTCCGACCTTCTCTCCATTCTCCATCTTCTCTTGGACATCACTGACCTTAGCCAACAAGCATCAGCTTAAACAAAGCTCCTGTGACTCATGTGCAATGATTTTCTGAGTTTTCCGTGCCTGTTGAGAGCACCAGCTGCAACTGAGGGACTAATGCAATGCTTGTCTCTCTTTCTTTCAGCTCTTTTTGTGCAACTTTGATCCTCTCCAATTTCCTGCGGAAAAGCTCTCTTGCTGTCTGCAACAGTTTGATAACACTTGCAAAGCATGCCTTAGAAATGTCTGTTGTATCTGGTGTATCTCCACATTAATCCCTTGAAACAGAAAAGATTTGTATCACTATGCCTCACTTAAATCGAACAAAAAACACCTGCAACACCTCTGTTCTTCGGCCTCTGTGCATTCTTCACACGCGTTTCGGCTTTTTCCAGGACCTGCGAAGGGAGATCAGGCAGATCGGTGTCATGCCATTCATGCAGGTTGCTCATCATATCGAATGTGGATAACACTCGCCCTGACCTTTTTCATAGGCGCTGAGAAGAGAACTTGTTGGTTGCTTCCTTAAGTCAGAAAACTGTCCAAGACGCGTTCCAAGGTTGCCTCCAAACCAGAACCACATCCATGCCGAACCGTCTAAAGCTGGTATCAAACGTCGACTTTTGAGTCCTTTCCATGGCAGGTGTGTCACCCTATTCGAAAAAAGCTAACCAGAAGTGACATAAGCGAGGTATTGGCGCTTCCAAAATGGAGGTCAGGAACTTAGCTACCATGTCAGCAAAAATCCTTACTCACCGTCAAGGATTACGGTGTGTGTGTGTGTGTGTGTGTGTGCCGAGTGACGTTTGGATTCCAATAGTTTGATGACACCTTGGAGGCACACTGCCGCCTCCGAGGCATGTTGAGTCGCTTGCACCACCACCTGACAAACGCCATTGGTCAATATGGGAAGTATGGCACATATTTGCAAATGATAACTCGTTCGACTTATCCTCAAGACTTCAATCCGATATCTTCACCTCTCACGGTGAAAGGTGTCACAGCTTAAGCTGGGAGATGATGTGCCTCTGGCTTGGGCAGCTCGTTGAGTTTGTCGTTTTTTTCTGCGGCTTCCGGTTTCTCCTTGTCTCGTTCCTTGGAGCTGCTTTCTTTCCTTGGCCGGTTTTGGATGATGGACACATGGTTGGTGTGTGACCAAGCTGATCATATTTGATGAATCAATAAAGTCCATACAGTGCCGTACGGCGTTACACAAACTTTGACCAAACATCTGGCAACTAGA
This sequence comes from Breviolum minutum Mf 1.05b.01, assembly GCA_000507305.1. Lineage (NCBI taxonomy): Eukaryota > Dinophyceae > Suessiales > Symbiodiniaceae > Breviolum > Breviolum minutum. The sequence goes on from DF241787.1 coordinate 47,051, forward strand.
AACCTATTTGCAATCAGGGAAACAACCATGCAATGTTCCTGCCAATCCTCACATCCAGAAGGTACCAAGTGACGCTTTGGGCGTGGCCGTGGCTTCCGCTGCTGCCTGCCCAGCTGCCAGGGCTGCCTGCGAACTCGGCTCACTGAAACGACATATCCGTAAGTCATATCCCTTCAACACCGATGCGTTGCTCATCAAAGATGCAATCAAAGCTACCAATATCTCAATAATATGAGAGGGGGGGGAACGAAAGCCAGTAGACTTTCTCGATGAAATTCTAAATTGAAACTATAATGTGTACTCTCTGGGTTTGCGCGCGCGCGTAGACAACACGGGTGGAAGGTAGTTATTGGCACGCGCGCGCGCGAACCCAGCATGGATGTTGCTGCTACTACACCTTTGGTCCTATAGTAGAAGGTCCCGATGCGAAGGGGTCTTTTTTCCTGGTTGATAGTCTTACTGCTCTTGTGTGTTGATCTGCTTACGCGTCTTTGTTGTTGAAGCGGTGTTGTCAGCGTTGGTTTTTGTTTGGTTGTTTATGTCTGTGTTTTTTTTATGTGTGTTTCGTTTTTGGTGTGTTTGTTTGTTAGCGTCTGTTTTGTGTCACTGTTGTTGGTGTTGTTATTTTTGTTCTTGTTGAGTTTAGCGTGATTTTTTCGTCGTCCTTCTTTTGTGACAGGTCGTTCTTCTGGTGTTTGGTACGGTTTTACTTGACAGTTGCTATTTTTATGATCATACAGCCCCCTCCCCCACACCGAGCACGCATGTTGGTCTTTTTTGTTGCTCCGTTGTTGTTGCTCCGTTGTTGTTGTTGTTGTTGTTGTTGTTGTTGTTGTTGTTGTTGTTGTTGTTGTTGTTGTTGTTGTTGTTGTTGTTGTTGTTGTTGTTGTTGTTGTTGTTGCTGTTGTTGTTGTTGTTGTTGTCGTTCGGAGGCGGTTATTGTTTTACTTGACGGTTGCTATTGTTCGTCAGCTGTATGCATGCGCGACGCCAGAAGCCACCCCTGCCCCGCAGCCAGACCCATCTTAGATTCTGGTACGGTGCGTCGGGGTGAGAGGCGAGACTCTGACCCCGACGCGCCGTACCAGAATCGCCTAGTGGTACAAAGGGCTGCAAAACGTCCATTTGGCCCACCCTAAACACCACCTAAATCTCGATTTTTGACGCCCCTATGTCAGCACCCCCCTCCCCCACACCCCCTCTAATTCTCACTTCGTTCGCAGGATGAAACTACGCCTAGCCTACCGGCTGGCTTTCGCAATAATATCTTTAATTAAAATGCATCCTGGGCGAGCTTTTTTTCACCAAACAAGTTTCACCACCCCGGACATTTCACAGAGGATTTCTCTACGAATCTTGCTTCACCTCGGCGAAGCTCAGCAAATGCTCGGCCACCTGTTCCGCTTTGTCGACTTCGACCTAACAACAACAAGGGCGTGCCGAAAAAACCTCTGTCAGTCGTTGGTTACCCTTAAAAAGTTGGGGGTTGTAGAAGGGATACAGCAATTGGGCTATGGTTGGGTTATTATTCTGAGATTTTATATGTGTGAATTTATGATGTTCATGAATCACTTCAAATCAGATTTGTGATGAGTTGAGCAACATCAGCGCTAGTTCAAAGAAAAAAGGACATGGAAATAAACATCAAGAAATGCACTTGTTCGGCTTGACAACCGATTGTCTTCAGGAAACTGCATCGCACAGCTAATGCAACAGCTAATGCCCAAATATAAACAAACACGTCCTTTCTTCTGCTCCCCATGTTTACGCTGTAAAATTTGAAAGCTTTTTCATCGATGGCCTCGGCAGGTGCCAATTTGGCTTCCAATTCATCGGCCAAATATTTGGCTTCAGCCTGTGCTTTGAAAGTCTCTTGTGCTGCCAGGAAGGGAACCAACTTCCTGGATGCAAAGATGGATGGGCAAAAGGTTGTGAAACATTTTCCCGCAAAATTTGTCTTGATGTTTTGATGTTTTGGATGTCGTGGATTTTGGATGCTTTGAAAGGCTTGTTGGAGAATGTTGAGGTCTTTCTTCTTACAATAATAAAAGAATTAGGCATGAAGAGCTTCATGTTTGTGGGTTGGAGCACCGTTTCATTGTGATCTTTCACGCTGTTGTTCTTGATGACTCCATGATGCCACTGTTCCCAACCCGAATAAATCTGAGAGTCTGGTTGGCCACTCGCAGCTTCTCGCGAAATGTTCCCAAAGCATCAGTGGCCTTCAGGATGTATCCATGTCAGGATAGTATCAGTATCTGCAGCAAATAATCTGCAAACTATTTGGGTTCAGGGAGGTTGCTGTAAATCAATCCGAACGGAAACGCACAAGTTGTAAAGTTGGCCTTTTGGAGAGGGCAAGTATGTCATCAATTTGTAGTAGGCAAACAAATATGAAATGACCATGTTCTGATGACATTTTCATGACTGTCTTGCTGTAAGCCGTGCCCTTTCCAATGGTGCCAGTGATGGCCTTCAACCGACCCTGGTCCCTTTCGAACTGCTTCAGCATGGCCAACTTCAAGCCAATTGCCTTGAGATCACACAGATGCCACTGATCCCTCACCACCAGTTGTATGTGCTCAACACTACAAACATGAGCACAGGCAGCACAGGTGTCAAGTAGGGCTGCCGCCGTCAATGCTTCCTTCACCTTGGGGAATACAGAAAGCATTTTGGTACTCCGCCCACTCTAAATTAAGTAAGCGGAAACTACATTGAGGGCAAAAGGCCCACAACCTCTTTCCCCCCTCCCCCTCCAAAAAAACCAATGAAAACAGGTAAACAAGAAACCTTCAAAACAACGAAAAGCCGTCATATTTCCTCAGAAAACACAAAGGCTTCTTGTTGCCAGCCGAGGTACTGCGGCCGCGGCCTGCTTTGCAGATTCCTTTGGTGTGAGGTGGTGAGAAGCACAACGGGAGATGCAGGTTCTAAGCAACCTGTGGTAAACTCACATGGCTAGGGTAATCCTACCCATTATGCAATCACATGTGTCTCTACACTTTTTGATTTTCCCATCTTTACCACACGATTTTTACCGACAAATACCTTCCATTTGGCTCCAAGAAGGGTCACCGGGTCGCCGGCCTCTGTCTGTTGTGCCGCTTTTTGTGCCTCGACCAAGTCCTCCCCTGCCTCGGTGTGCTGGTCTGACATGACATATACGGTCCATCCTGATTTGCATTGGTTTTCTTTGGCATTTGCAATAGTTGATAAAAGCACCTGAAGACCAATGAAGACCAACCATTTTGGAAAAATCACCCCTTTCAGTCACCATTCAAAAACTATTGCATCTGAGGCTCATGTTCTATCATAGCCGAAGTGATTTCAGCTTTCTCTGCCAGGTCCTGTGCTTGTGTCCCCAGCACCCGAAAGTGCAACAGAATTCTGTCAGTTTCAATGCAAGGGTCAATCATGCCATGTCACAGAAAATTCGGTGAAGATTTTGGACTTTTGGCTGCAACTACACTGACTTTAGAAAAACAACCATCTGAAGGGGAACTGCCAACTACATCACATGACTGACCTATTGAGGTCCTCAGCTGCATGAAATTTCTCGGTGATGGACGCGAGCATCTCTTTTAACAGCTTTTCATCCTGTGAACATGGCATCTGGACCTGGACCTGGAGGATTCTACCGAAGATTCGGGTACAGTATCGCGAGGATTCAGTAGCTTCAGCTATATGGAAACGTGTATTCTCTTTTTAACCTTCCCCTCAACGGTTGGTTCCATAAAGTTGGAATATTTCTTATAACGTTTCCTTCTGCTTTTTCTAGTTCGATATTCCCATTATCTCCCAGGCACTGGCGCAACAATTGGTTATCTCTTGCGGGAATCATTGCATATGGGCCGAATTCACATCCCTCCATACAAAATAGTGAGGCTGTAATTACATAGCATGGCAAAGCCAGTGACAAAATCACGAACTCACAAGGCCCAGTGGATCTGTGCAAAGTTAATAAGAAAAGAATCTGCAGATGTATACCCGAAAAACTCATCCTACATGGTTCACTTGTCTAAGAAAGAGACAAAACCTGCAAGACTAATCCTACAATCCTAGAATATCCAAAAACAGAGCAGCTTGGACACAGGAGCTCAATCTGTGCTGCTAAGCTGAGTGAAATTGAGCACGCCACCCGTTGCTCGGATTGTTTCTCTTGCTGCACTCGCATAATCTGGCAGGTCCAAGGATGCTATTGAAGCTGCAAATGCAAAGCTCAGCATGAATCAGCTACTCCATATCAAGCAGCAACATGAAGCACCTTGTCTGATTGAAGGGTGAAGAATCTAAAGCAACAGTACATATTACATGTTGATCCATAATAGCTGGACTTAGAAAGGCCTGTGGGAAGGCAGGTTTACAATATGAGGTTCGAACTCAATGAGCATCAAATGCATGGTAGCAATCTACTCAGCGCATTCTGTTCAGCTCACCCCCCAACGTAACCCCATGCCTGAGGAACAAGGACCTGTGCAGAGTTGCACTGGAAAAACAAAGGGTTTAGTTGAGCTAGTTGTCCGGGTCGGGAACACTTGAGTGTATGATGATGATGATGATGATGATGATGATGATGATGATGANTCATCATCATCATCATCATCATCATCATCATCATCATCCATCATCATCATCATCATCATCATCATCATCATCATAATCATAATTCATAATCATATCCAAAAAAATATTGTTCGTCAAGAAAGCAAAATAGCAATCTTCACCACAATGGAAGGCTGAGATGGCCGGCCTATTCCTATAGTCTAACATCTAACGCTTGTGCAGTTTCCATGTGTCGCACCTTGACCTTCGAGATGGCATCTGTAGCTTGCACATGGCTGCATCGGATTTTGGACCTCACCAACGTCGGCGGTACATTGGGTTGTTTTGTTCTTATGAGGTTTGATGACAGGTCGAATCATGATAGCTTCGCAACCTTCAACAAGTCAGAACTACGAAATACCTGAATACATTGGTGTTGACGTTATCTACGAACTTTTTCAACGCTGCTCAAAACCGGTCTATTCCCATGACCTATCTCCACCTGCGAATGTCATTTTCGGACTTCCATCGCTGAGGCTTCCCCACTCCAAGTTCTTAGTAGCATCACCTGGCAGCCAATCCCTAGTGAGCAATGCGACATGAGACGTTTTTCAACAAATCTCTGTCACAAACAAATAGAATAACCTCAACGAATCATCTGTGAAATTGCACCTAATCCAGCAGATTCCACTGTCTTCAGCTGATCCATCAAGGCCTGCACTTTGGAGATCTATGATATCTATCCAGTGACCTATGGTGATCCAAATAATTTGGTCAGAAATCATCGAGACAATGTCCGGTCGGATTCTTTGCAAACGACATGGAAAGAGTGATGGCGACATCATGCGAGGCGATTTTGCCCACCTGCAAATGTGGCTTCAGAGAAACCTGTGCGAACGGTGAAGCTCTGGATGTTCCAACCAGAACCAAAAAAGCAAATGGCTTCCAAGTAATTGCAACTGGGAATGTCTTGTTACATCCTGTGTTTAGCATTTTTTTGGTATACATCTGCATACACCTCCATATATTTGCAATGGGTTTTGAATTTTTGGTCTCTCAAAAGGCTCAGGAGCACCTCGACTTCCTTGAGGACTGTTGGATGCAAGCCTCATGGGAAGTCAAAAGTGTCGAGGTCGACTAGGTTGAATGTGATGTGACTCCTCCAATGATCCTACCATTCTGCTTGTTTTCCGTGGGCATTTCCTCACCCTCACTCCACTTTGATTGGCTTGTACCACCTCTAAGCAGTGGTAAATGACTTTGAAGCTCTTCAAGTGTGTTTTCTTCCGTCATCCCGTCAGATCCAATGCTTTTTGCTATATCTCCACTTCTCCACTCCGAGATCGACACTTCCATGATCCTTCTCACAAATGGCTTCTGAGCGTCAAGGACAAGGTGACAACTCTACAACGAGCAGGTGGGATCTATGGGTGTCAACGCTGGGAATTCCTGGGAAAATGTGAAGGATGCTCTATTTTTGACAGCTCTTCGTTTAAAAATACCTGCAAATGATCACCTGATCATATTTGCGACTGGAGAATGCACAACTCGCAGGGGCAGCAGTGGATCCTCATTCGTCTAAGATGCTCTTCAATGAAGGGGCCTACCCCTGCCCCCACTTCCCAATCTGGGAGCCACGAGCTGGCTTCGTCGGCAGCCTTTTGAGCTGCACTGATGACATTGCTGGCACCCTGCTCGAGCACCTTTTGAGAGATGTGGCTGGGGTGCAATGGCATCAGTGCTGTTTCAGGAAACTGTTGACACCAACCATTTTGGAGAATAAAAAAAAGTCCTCAAATGTGGAGAAACCTTGGAATGTCAAAAATTTACCGAAGGTGGTGTTGGAAATCTTCCCTCTTGCCAAGGTGAAACAAATGGGATGTTAACTCAAGCTTTGGAAATGGCATGGGTTCCAAGAGTATCTTGAAATCTGAATCTTTTTTGATAAAAAAATCTTTTACAGATCTGTCCTCACAAACATTTGAAGGAATTTCTCATATTGAACATGATATTCTCCCCACCTTGACGCGACCCGCTTTTTCGAAGTTTTCAGATCTGGCGGAAAGGAAACCATTGAACAACGTGCAAGGGAAGGGAAATTGACATCCAGATGTTCGTTGATTTTGTTCTTTTCTACGGTATGTGTGATTATCGTGGCATTGAAACAAAGGCAAAACACAAAACAGTGTACAACGTGCAGATTGTTTGGTACAAAATACTGATTCATATGTCATATTCGATACACTTTGACAGACAAGTATGAAGCTTGTAGCATGGTATACCGAAAACAACCGCTCTTTGTGGAAGTAGACATACTTATATTTCACCATTTCCCACGATAGGCCTTGGCATCATAATGAAGGTGTTTCTCGCTGGCCTTCAGGAGCATTGACCAAGTGAAAAATAGATTCACTTCAGAAGAAACTATGGATGCAAAATTTGGAGTGTTCTGTAAAGAGATAATTCACTGTTGATGTCATTGCTGCACCTTTTATATATATATATACATATATATATATAAATATCTAGCTGTAGATTCATATGGAACCTTTGGGACAATTGTATCATATCCTGTTCCCTACAGCAGATTGTCATGAGGCAATAGGCTCCATTGTGATGTCTAGTCATCATTTAGTCCATGTTTGTCCTGAGATCATGGCCCTTGAAAGGGAATTTTCCATCCTTTCAGCGGTGGCAGCATAGCCTTCTCTGGACCTTCAAAATACCAAAGCTGCCGCTGTTTGCAAACATCAACATCAATTGGATATACCCTATGCCACCACGCGTTCTTCACATGCCCTATGACCAAATCTTTCTTGTTCCACGATAGCATGCATATGAACATGGCTTCTATCCTCAATGTAAACATATCAGCTGAATCTTCACTTCCATCATCAACACCAGTGAAATTTCTGTGCAATTTCCGCAATTTACCACTCGTTTGGTTGCGGTGATTTTTGGCTTAAGCTCCCGGGCAGTGGGACCACACCGCGTCGCCACCTACTGCCTGACACCAAATTCTCTTCCACTCCAGACTCCATGTCGTTCTTTTTCAATGACAAAAGGGTCTATATGATATATACGTCATGTATGCTATTCTCTATGTGCCAACACATTGAACACATCATAAAATTGTACAGATTGTATCACTTTGATTCACTCTCTACTACTTTGCTGAGCTCGTTTAGAGGATGATTTTTCGGTTGCAAAAACGCTTGAAGTCCGCCTTGCCAAACCACCAACCTTCAAAGGATGGACCATCCCGGCCATCCCAATAGTAAACGAAGACCTGTGCCGCCACAGAAATGGTGATTTTTTGGGGGGGGCTGTTTCTATGGGACAAAACGTCAGTCACCTAAGTCATGCTAAACATCTGATCAATAGACATTGCCTGTTTCATTGAGAACTGCTTTTTGGCATAAGTTAGAGGCCTCTGGACGTTGAAATTCAATGATTTGCACACGTGAATAGGATGTCCATGGCGCTCCCCGACAAAGACTTTAGGAAGGACACAATTAAAGCTAAGGAATCCTTACAATCACATCATCCATTTGTTCCCAAAAAGAACGCCCTAACTCTGCGTGAAATTGAGCTCCTGAAAAAATATAGAACATCAACAGGGCCCCAAAAAAGGGGATGTTGACAATATGTGACCCAGGATGCCTCAGGTGGTGGGGTTCCGGCATGGAGGGGCCTCCGTCGAGGTTGCAGTCTGCGAAATGGGTGTCTGTAGGAGGGTGGTGAGGATCATTTCATCCATTATCCACCCTAATCCATCATTGTGTCAGTGAATTTGTGGAATTTCATTAAGTTTCATGCGCCTGAAATTACCTGAAAACTAAGGTTGATTCATTTTGGGATGCCTCAAGTAAAATGAAACTTTTGGGTGAAGCAATAATTCAACCCAACCCAGAAAAATCCAAAACTGGCATAGCTTGTCTGGCTATTTAATTCCTGCTTTGCCCATAGATACAGTAGTATACGTGTCACCCTTGAAATTGTCAGGTATCTTTTGATATCAATGTGGGAACATGTTCCAACTCTATTCTCTCTAGTGTTCTTGGATGATTTCGCCGCACCAACCTCGAATCAAAAGGAAAATCAACCTGGAATCAGAAGAAAAACCTTTCAAATCCACAAACTTGTGGATTAGCATGGGGACCAACAGCAACTGTAACAACTTCCGCTCAGTGAAGGACATCTTCTGATAGAACGGCCGGCCATGGTTTTCGCCCTTCACCTCGGTCTTTTTTTTGTGTTTGGGCTGTTTTATGGTCTTGGAGCCATGAAAAAAAGCCGGGAACAAAAAGAAAACCAGCTTCAAATCATCTCCCCAGCCATGGGGGTTCGATAGCTTTCAATTGGCAAATCACTTTGCATCCTTGAAACGAATTCTTCATTTTTACCAACTTTCCACTTGCTTTTTTTGTTTGCGGCTTGGTGCTTCCTTCATATCCCTGAAAATCTTAGAAATCCAGGTCTCCCAGCCGTAAACTCGCCACTCAAGGTTTGAATGACGGACTGGCGCAGTTCGTAAAAAGGTCAAATTTGCTTGGGGGAAAAAAACTAAGGGCATATTGGCTCTTCTTTTTTTGGCAATGAAAAACACCTGCTACAAGATGTCAATTTGAGTGGTCCTCATCTGTGTCGTTGCCCTCCGAAAATGCAATGTACCTTAATTTTCAGAGCTGAAATACATGTCACATGTCTCAGACTGTGGGATTTGCACAGCTTTCTAAGACTCTAAGATTCGATGAGCTCCCAGTGTAACATACGTCCAAGCTGACAAAATTCTGCAAGAATCATCCGTTGATGCGATGACGTGAAGTTGCGACTGGGAAGAGTTGACCTTCTGAGGTCTGGACTTTTCCTCTCCGAGCTTTGTGGCATTCCTGGCTTCATTCTGCAGCAAAGTGCGCAGTTCACACAAAAAAAAGAAATGGATCCAAATCATCATATGGATCCCTTTTTTCATCTTTACTTCTTCGAATTCTTTATTGTTTCTCTTGTTCTTTTTTGATTGGTTTAGTTGAGGGACCAAAAGTCTTGCTCTCTCAAGAAGTTGGTTCCTTCCTCTTCCTGGTCCCATGAACAATTTTGTTGAAGGACCAACGTCTAAGCAGCAGACGAGTTGAGCATCTGCAAGGGCTGGTAATTCAAGCCTCATTAAAAATGATCCAATAAACTGAGTCAATCAGCAATTTTCCAGTGAAGGGGACATCAAAATGTGGCCAAATTCATGAGCAGTGAGCTATAGTTAAAAGTTAAAAGAGACTGTTTCACGAAAAAATCATATTGTGATATGCAATATCTTTGGGCATGACGTGGAGCATGGAGGAGCCATCTTTTTTCTTTCCCTCCTTCTGCGGCATCAGAAGTACTCCTACATCTCTGTCAATCCTGCCTGGTTCAGTGGCATGGCGCGCCCAGCTCCGATACTGGAGCTCCACGTCCATATGCTGCTACCAGGCACCATGGCAGCCATGGTGGCTGGGTGAGTCAACGCAAACAACATCGTCAAAGGAGGAAAACTATGTCCATCATCATCAGTCAATCTTTCGGGCAACAAACTAATGCAATACAACATATACATGCATATATATATATATATGCACAATTCTCTATCGTCTTATATCCATACCAAAATTGTCTCCACGCTCTCTTCCTTTGAAACATTTGCCACCGTGTGAAGCAAGTGAAGAAACATCAACATTGAACCATGCACATCATTCCCATCGAGCTTCATGATTCAGGACGGCAATGGATGTCTTCCCCAAATCGCAAAAAATCCTTAGCTCCTGACCACTTTGCCCATAGCCAGCCTACCCCGGCCCAATACAAAAATCTGAAGAAATCGACTTGAAATTCCCGCCTGGCATATTTTTCCGTGTCATCTTAATTTTGCTAGATCTTTCCACCTGTTCTATATAAACATGTAACTAGCAATGGAATAGTACAGTAGTTGTAATACTATTTTGTTGTCCATCCCCTATTTTTTATGTAATGTTCTACTTGCCACCTCTTTTAAGTTGAAGTTTGATGTGCCCATAGAATCATACATCATTGCAAATGTGCACACACAAACATTTCACACATGGGGGCATACATATAACACAATATACAAATATTCTTCAATCTCCTAACAAAAAAATATATATAAATATCATGGGTCATATCATGTCCTCAACGATGTTTTTCTCCAGGATGCCTAGCATCACCCATCCCCAACCTTGACAGCCGGCTGTGCTCCATACCTCGGGTTGCTCGGGAAATCCAGGATGGATCAACGAATCAACTTACCTTTTTTGGAGGAATGGATCGTAATGGAGGAAATCCTTGATTCAGTTTTTTGGAGGTTGATCCAGTTACCAGTTTTTTTGGACCAATTTTTTTTGGATTCCATTTTAAGTTCTGCCTTTTTTTCGGGGGGGAGCATGCTCTGATTTTCTATGTCTGGAGGTTTGATTGTTGTGGCCAGCTTTTGTTCTGGTAACTTTCTGTTGGGATCTGTCAATCACTTGAGGGACAATGGGAAAATACGCACAGGTTTTGTAACAAACACCTGGTAAGCTTCTGAAAGAGAACCTTTCAACAAAACACTGGTTTCTATCAATTTCTATCTTATGTCTACTCATGGAACACGTATGCTGGTACTGAGCGCCCCTAACGAAAACTGGTTCTGCTGGGCCTGATATCAGCTCACAAGCATCCATCAAATAGCAATGAACAGTCCGTTTTTCTGTAAGAAACACAACTTCACAAGGTTCATCTTTCATTGCTATGTTTGATTGCTGGAGTGTAAGCTGGCTTGAAATTGTCTACGCGACAGAGAACCTGAACTGGTAGCTGACCCTGCCACTGCGTTCCAGACCCAAGCATGTTGTGCCGTCACGAATGGATTTGCCGCCCTTAGCCAACATTGAATGCGAGTTACACATATTTTTCTGTAGTGGTTGACCTCATGTCAATTCATGAGTCAATGTTTGAACTCATATTTTTAAACTCATCCATTCGTTTCTGGATTCCTTTCTGTGCTCCTGAATCTTTTCTCGGGGTACCTGCGGAATATCAAAAGAGTACCGTACACGCATCTAGGGCTAATTATCTTTAAACATACCACCAAAAAACAGGTCATTATAAAAGGTTTTTGCCGAAACACCTTTTAAAGCTGGATATGAAATGCATCTTCTATCGGCATCACTTCTTGCATAGGCATCTCGGCATCCATACCTTTGAGTACTAGATATAACATTATAGACATCAATGCCCAAAAAAAATACATCTAATATATTTTTTCATCTCAGTCTCCAGGTACCTCACAAAACATGTTCGAAATCGTCACCATGACATTTGTATGACTTCATTCTCCCAGAAAGATATGGCCCCAAATTGAGCCGCCAACCCAGCTCCCCACATGGCGAAATCGCACAGCTACGACGGCGAACAATAGGCGAAGAATGGAATGACTGTGTGACTTTGGCTGAAAACTTGAGAGGGTCGAAACAAAACTCCCCAACAAAAACGTGGCAACCCTGCATGCATCTTTAGCAATGCAAGGGAGGGACCAAAAAAATCAAAATCTTCAAAAATGGATTGATTGCAGATGTTTTGAAAGAGGAATCATTGAGATGTAACAACTGTTTCTAGCCTCCACGCTTGCGCATGCTGTTGAACGTCATTTGCATGGCAAGCGCACTCAATTCTCATGACTCAACTAACGCCTGGGACCTGAAAATCGCTACGAAGCAAAGAGCATCAAGGATCTGCATTTCCATTTGACTCTGAAATGGTCTGACCATACTACTCCTACTACTCCTACTACTCCTACTACTCCTACTACTCCTACTACTCCTACTACTCCTACTACTCCTACTACTCCTACTACTCCTACTACTCCTCCTACTACTCCTCCTACTACTCCTCCTACTACTCCTCCTACTACTCCTCCTACTACTCCTCCTACTACTCCTCCTACTACTCCTCCTACTACTCCTACTCCTACTACTCCTACTACTCCTACTCCTACTACTCCTACTCCTACTACTCCTACTCCTACTACTACTACTACTACTACTACTACTACTACTACTACTACTACTACTACTACTACTACTACTGCTACTGCTACTGCTACTGCTACTGCTACTGCTACCGCTACTGCTACTGCTTGTGGGAAATACCAAGGGCCGCAGAGGACTATGCTTACGTTATCCCTTGATCCACCAGCGTGTCCTAAACCCTAGAACACTCAACCAGGTTCCTAAGTACCCTGTCCCAAACACTTGGAGTAGCGAAGCGCAACCCTTTTGCAACGACGGGCGAGTAACGTCTGTTGCGAGCACTAGGCAGCCTTTACTACCGTGCCAAAGGCTTGAGCCAAAAAAGGCATTGAAAAGGAGTGAAACCTTTGACAACTATACAACAAAAGATCCTAAGCTGACTAAGCACCTACTGACCTAGTTACAGCTCCATGCCGAAGATACACCATGAGTCTCACAACTGTTATGACTCTTTGTGCACAGTAGAATGATCCTAGTGAGAGACTGCACTGCTGACAGTCTGGTCACCTTCACATTCGCCCCTCAGCTGTGGCTGGGAGGAAGGTGCGTGATCTGACGATCCATCAAATCACCGCATCACTTTGGGGCTTCAGAGGCAGACGATCTGTTCCTTCTGTTTCGCCTGGCCCCTGGATCCTGACTCAAGCTGTCGAGAGACTCAGCTTGGGCCCACGTACCCTCGAAGTGCGCGAGGTAGTCCTTTACGAACTCACTCTCCGCGTCGAGCTCTACTTGGATACCGAACTCCAAGTTAGACTTTGAGCTCGTGGTCCAATTGCAAGAACCAATGAGGCTCAAGGCTCGACGGCCTTCCACAAGCAAGCAACTCTTGCCGTGGATTATCCCGCGGATGGATCCCCCCATCGCGGATATCTCCCGTTGGTCCGACAAGTATGCACTCCGCACACTTGTGCCGGACCCCACTCGTATGGAGCAACCCGCCCTCTCAACGCGTAACAGCACCTGATACTGCTGTATGGTCTTTCCATTAGTCTGGGAAAGATCTGCCAACAGTCGGGTTCTCCCCTGGTGACCTTCGAGAGCTTCCACAACCTGTGGTTGGTCGAAACTATAGGCCACTAAAGTGATGTCACACTTTGGCCAAGCTTTCAAAGAGTCCACCAGAATCTGNTACCAAAATATCGATATTTGGGGGACAAGTTTTCAAGGCCAAAATCAATATTCTGAGAACATGTTTGTAAGGTGCAAACCCTGTAGAAGGGTTAAAGATTTAGATACATATATCTATATTTGCATGTCATTTATATATTTATATATTTATTTTGAAAATATTGATGTTTTCTGGATATGTAGCAAGTCTTTACCCTGCAGAAGGGTTTTGATAGATCTAAAGATATTTATAACCAAGTTCTCCTGCAGAAGGAGTTTAAAACCAACATAAAGTGTGAAAAAATAAGAAGGCATCTGCAGCTGTTTATAGCAAGGGGCTCAAGCTGTAGTAGGAGCAGGTTTTTGCAATGAGGGACACTGTGGCCCCTGTGGATCAAGGACTACTTGACAGTGTCTTCAAAAATAACAAATCTTGGGTGAATGTTGGTGCTTACGAAACTGTGAGTAAGAGCCAGGCAGCCAATGGTGATGAGCTTGCCAACCACTTTGCTTTGCTGCAGTCCTTGCTTCACCTACAACCCAAAGGGGAACTGTTACTGACACAGGTGAGGTCAGCAATGCTCAAGGTCCTGACTGACAACCCAAAGTTGAATTCTTCTGACATGAAGAATCTGCTCTGGGCTGGTGGAAGGTATGAAAGGGTGTCTACCATGCTCCACCACTTGAGGAGGGCCAAGAACAATGAGGACAAGCTCAGACAGCTCATTGGAAAAGCCAGTGCACCTTCTGCAGCAAAGGTCAAAGAGTTACTGTCCCTTCTTAGTTCAGAGGATGTGCAAAGCAATGGAGGCACAAAGGCTGCACCTCCAGTGGACCAAGGCAATGGAAGCAAGGCTGCACCACCTAGTGACAATGGTCAGGAACTCTTACCACTTCCAGCACCCAGTGTCAGTGAAAGTGAAGAAGCAGAAGGGCCCACAGTGCCTAAAGCAGTAGTGCCTAAAGCAGTGGTACTAGCAGTTGCAACACCAAGCAAGAAAAGCAAGTCTGTGCAAAAGGAAGTTGTGGAGAAGGGCAAAACTTACTACAGAAAAGAATACTACAAGAATGACAACAAGTTTGGCTTCAAAAGGTTTGAAGCAGGGCAGAAAGCCAAGCAAGTTTTTGCTTGTGGGCACAAAGCAATTCCAAAGAGTGAGCTGCAGGACCTGGCTTGCAAAGTGCTACATGACCTCCAGAAGTGTGCAGGCAACAGATCCAAAGAAGAGGAAATTGAGTTGCTGGCCAAGCACAAGTCTTGGAAACTAGCACAACTTCACCAGCCTGCAGCATCATAACTTTGCTAAGCAAAGGAAGATGCCTTTGTGTTGATGTGTCAACATGGCCAATCTGCACTTTGCTGCCTCTAGGGCATGGGAGGCTCCAAAAAGAATGTTTCAGTTTTTCTTTGCAGCCAAAACAAAACTTCTGCAGAAGAAGTTCTTTTAATACCACATGTAAGTATCAATACTTTGGAAACACTTAAATTCCTTTTTTTGGCTCTGCAGAAGAGTCATAGGACACTGTTTTTTAATATTTGGCTCTGCAGAAGAGTCATATATATATATATTTGATTACATATATTCTTCTATGTATGTGTATTTGTGTATTTAAACTTTTGAACCAATATTCAGAAAGAATTATTTTTACATCAATAATTATCATACATACATATGTAAAGTTTATACAGGCTTGCTCCTGCAGAAGGAGCTTATCAAGTGAATGGCTTACATGCTCAGGATCTCATGTTTGTTGTTTTGTGGCTCCAGCACACTGAATGCATACATGTGTTTTAGGGGAACTTAAAACAACCACCACAAACCACAACCACTACAACCACTTTTTTTCAATCGACACAACCACAAAGGGTTCACACAGCCTTCAAGTTTCATGTTTCCACTTTTTTTGAAGGGAAGTTATGTTTGTCCATATATACTTTCATGTTTCGACACCTTTGACCAATCCCCCAAAAAGGTCATGGCAGGGCGAGAGGATGAAGGTCTGGAGCTTAACTCCAGGGAGAGGAGGCTGATCCAGAGGAGGATTCAACAACAGCAGCTCCTGAGCACTCTTGCTGAAACCATGATGCAGGGCCAATCCTCCAGTTCTAGTACAGGTGAAGGTGGCCTGGAAGCTGTGGGGCAGCTGTTGGTGGATTTTTCGAGGGAGAGGAGGCAAGCACCTACCCAACCTAAGAAGCAACCTGTAGTGGTGCCACCTCCCAAGAAAGCAGCGCATGCAGGAGCAGCACGACCACCTGTTCCATGGAGGGCAACCCCACCAGCACCTCCACCTCCTCCAATGGAAGCAGTAGCAGCAGCAGCCTTAGGCAATGATGAAGCACTGCATGCAATACAGCAACTTCAAGAAGAGGTCCAGGAGAAGCTTGCAGAGGAGAAAGAAAAAGAAGAAGCAGACTGGTATAGGATGGCAACAAAAGAAGAATATGAGCAGACAGAAGAAACAGCAGAAGCAAAAGACCAGAGCACAGATTTTCCAGAGACAATGGAAGATAGAGCTGAGGACAATGCAGACGAAAAACGCGCAAAAATACTGGAAGAAAAGACTGAAGAGAAGGCAGAAGACAAATATGCTGCACCTACAGAAGAAAAGAATGAAGTGTGCGCAGGACAAAAGAATGAAGAGAAAGAAGAAGAAAAGAAGGAGGAGAAGGAAGAGCCAGACTGGAATGGCAGTCAAACTGAAGAATCTGAGGAGGAAGGACATCAGAAGAAAACACCTGAGGAAGCACCTCAGAAGAAAACACCTGCAGATGGAGATGAGGACTCTGAGGATCTGCAGGCCATGTCCCAGAAGGAATTGCGCAATTCTTTGAGGGTGAGCTACCAGGCTGCTATTATGAATCTCCAAGATGCCCAAAAGAAGGAGGTGCTTTTGGGTTTGTCCAGCAAAGGAAGCAGTGCCTGCATGGAGGACCTCTACAAGTTGAAGAAAAAAGCCAAAAGTCTTCAGGATCCAGTTTTGCAAGAAGGACCGCACAAGAGAAGGAAGAGAAGAAGACACCACAGGAGAGAGGAGGAGCCCTGACTTTGTTCACCTGTATCACTGTATCGCCTTGAGTAAAAAAAATGCAAGCTGCCTACTTCCCAGGGTGTGGGTTGGGTATTTCCTGCATAAGGGACAATATACATGAATCCCTGCAGAAGGGAAAATATATATTTGAATCCCTGCAGATAGGAATATATATATTTGAATCCCTGCAGAAGGGAAAATATATATGAGAAAAATAGTCATGTATGATTATATTTTTTCTTCCCAAAAAAATCCGTACAAAATGCAAAGCCTCAACAATAGAAATTTCAAAATATATCTACTATATATATATATGATAAATCAGTACTTGACAAATGAATGGGTTTGCATGAGACATAGGGGCATCCCTGCAGAAGGGAATTGTATGATAGAATGATGCTTGCATACATTTTTTTATTTGATGATTTGCATTTCACACTCCATGTTTTTTTCCTCAAGCACCCAACCACATGTGAATGCAATATTTTTAGAAGCTATGGATGGCCCCTCAAACTATGTGGTTGACTTTACCTACTCCTTGGATGACAATGAGAACATGCAGCTAGTGTTGTACTGGCGCATTGGGGGGCCCACCTACCATGTGAACAACCCAAGGCTTCTCAGGGATGAGTGGCCTGATGACAGGATTGTTCAAAGAAAGTGGGTGGTGAGAAATAGAAATGATCCTGGTTGGAGAGTTATACTTTGGAGAGGTGGCTGGCAGGACTGGGTTGCCAACAATGAAGACCTTCGCCTACAAAGCAATAATTACTTGAGACAGCTATGCTTTGCCTTTCTCAATGCCTGACCTAAAGAAACAATGCAGGTCTGTTGGCACTACAAGAATACAACCTGGGGTGATGTGAGGAAGTGTCAATGGAGTAGCTGACAAAGATCAGCAATAGATCGGCCAAAACAATAAACATATTGCAAGAAAAAAGTTAGCAGCTGTCCTTGGGAATTGGGAGGGTGTGGGTGGAAAAAACATATACAAAAAACTGTATCACAAACAAACCATCTGTAATATATATGGTTTATATTTGTGTTTATCCAAAAAAGATTTAGAAATGAGAAGTTTTTTTCATAACAAAACTATCTGTAGAAATCTGTAAAAAATCTGTATTACAGACAAAACCATCTGTAATACAGATAAACCATCTGTATTACAGACAAAACCATCTGTAATACAGATTTTTACAGATTTTTACAGATTTATTACTACCCAAAAACCATCTGTATTACAGACAAAAACATCTGTAATACAGATTTTTTACAGATTTATTATTCTTACAGGAATCAGAAACAAACCAATATTTTTCCAGATTATCCAAGAATTCATGTATTTGAATTCTATATGTTTCATTGCTTCTGCAGAAGAAGCAATAATCCATACTTTGAATATTTTGACTTACTTCTGCAGCAAGAAGTCTTATTACAAAATTCCGATATATTTAAATATATATATATATATAAATCTAATTATATTTGCTTCTGCAGCAAGAAGTATTATTATAGAATAATATATGTATATTTGCTTCTGCAGCAAGAAGGTCTTATTATATACAACCTTGAACCTACTTCTTCAAGAATGATACTTTTTAACTGGAAAATATATTCTTATTGAAGTGAATTTTGGTTCAAGATATACTGACTGAAGTATCTGATACTTATGCAAATGGCTGTGTACAAGAGGCCTTCTGGAACTGCTGCCAAGACAAAGTCTGCACCAAAAGATACAAAGGAAGAAGATACTAGCCAACCAAGTGAAGTTCCTACAGCAGAAGCTCCTGCAGAGACCCCAACAGAAGGTGAGAAGGCAAATACTGAGAAAGAAAAACCAACAGAGAAAGATACAAAGGAAGAGAAAGATACTGGAGGAGATCTGGGAAGCCAGCTTTCCAAGACAGAATCTTTGGAACAAAAACTACAGTTGGTCCGGTCCCAGGACATGCCTTTGAATGAAAAGTTGGAGTTGCTCAACAGAAGCTTGGACTTGAAGGAGTGGAACAAGTTGAATGGAAGGTTCAACACTGCAAAGAAAAGGAGCGCAGAAGTGGCTGAAGTGGCCCAGCAAAACACTGGCCAAAAAAAACACAGGGTGATGGTGGGAAGCTTGGCCTTGGATCCTGCAATGCAGGATGTTTGGCAGGAGATGAAACATACTGTCAGTGGCACCCAGGCCATCACCAAAACAGATGAGTGGGTCTCCTGGACCAAAATGTTGAAGGATTGGAGTGAGGAAGAGATAACACTCCACCTGCAAAGTGGCAGATTCTCCCAAAGGGAATGTGTTGACACACCAGGAGTTTGGGAATTGAAGGACAACAACAAGGTGAAGACAGAAAAGACTGTAGCAAGAGGAAAACAAATGACAAGAACAAGCAATGACCAGCTGCAGCCTGAGAACAAGGAGAAGGATGAAGAAGACTGGAGCATGGCATGGAATGCTTTTGGCCAGACCAATTCCTTCAATGACACACACCTGTTTGGTGGCCTGGCAAAGGGCAGTGGCAAGAGCTTGGAAAACGCAAGCAGTAGCAGCACAGGAGACAAAGGCAAGACCAAGGGCAAGGGCAAGGTGCAAGTGGACCCTACAGCTCTGGTGGATAAGAAGAAGGCAGCAAGCTTGAAAGCCATGGTGCAAAAGAACATCACTCAACTTGGATGCTTGGGCTTTGAGGCAGAGGACGAGCAAAAGAAGCAAGAAATTCTGCAGGCCAAAAAGGAAATGGAAACTTTCAAAGGGAAAGTTGCAGAAGCAGAGAAACTGACAAACCAAAGCTACCAAGAGTTGTTCAAGCAGGTCACAGCCCTTCAGGTGGAGAACAACAAAAAGTACAAGAAGTGAGTTGCTGGAAAGCACTTGGCCCTCAGTACAGACCTGTGCATAGCAGGTAAAGGGAGGGAACAAACCTACAAGAGGCAAAAAGGAAAAAGAAAAAAAGTGTGTTGGTTGGGTTGGAGGGATGCTGCAGCACTGCAGAAGTGCTTAACCACAGCACTGCAGAAGTGCTTACCCCCAGCACTGCAGAAGTGCTACAATATACACATATATTAAATATACATATATATATATATTTTTATAACTACATATAATCATATGCATGTTTTGAAAAACATAATGGAAATAACAAACATATACTGAATCAAATATTTGGACCCTGAAGAAGGGTATTTAAAAATATCTTTTGAAAGTACTTGGAACAGTGGAAAATGCTATAGAGATTTGTCCAATAGTTTATATCACAATAATCCTACCAATTCTGTATCCCAAGAGTGTATGTACATACAACATAATATGCCAGCCCTGCAGAAGGGTATTTTATACCAAAAAGAATATATGTTAACCTTGCCTTGCAGAAAGGCTTTAAATGTTGTGGAATTCCAACTTTTCAATGGCCTGAACCTTGGCTCAAAAGATGTGCAAGGCCAAAGATGCCAGGCTACAAACAGGAACTGGAAAACTTCAAAGGTGCTCCCAGCCATGGCAGCCAAGCACTTACTGGCACTTCATCACTCTGCAGACACCTTCTACATATGTGGAGCATTGGTGAAATTTCAGCATGTGCTTGCCAAAGCATAGCCCAAGCTGCCCACATGGATGGCATTAACCATGAATCAGTGGTCAAGCTAGCAGCTGCAGGTGCTTGGGGAAGGCACACAAACAATATCAGCAGAGATCTGAAAGCTATGGTAACCAAAGAAGGCAAAGGTACTTTTGCCTTGCCCAAAACTGTTACCATCCCATGCTGGAACCCAAGGAAGTCTTGCAATGAGGATGCTGGCTTTTCATTCTTTGACCCTGTGACTGTGATCCAGTCTTTTTTTGGCAACCAAGAGCTTTTTGAGGACATGTTCAAGCCCAGCCTGGTGAAGTCCTTCTGGCAAGGCATCAGAGATGATGACCCAAGACTGGAGATACTTTTCAAAGAATCTTGCTTAAAACAGAATGATTTGGAATTTACAATTCCATTGTGGCTCCATGGAGATGGAGTGGAGTTTGTGGATGGCAGGTCTTTGATGTCACTATCCTTTGGGTCAATTTTGAATGCTGGCCCTTCTTTGGATTCATCCTTGCTTCTTTTTGCATTCCCAAAGGATTGTACTATAGCTGCCACCACATGGGAACATGTTTGGGCACACATTGCACCTTCTTGGGTGCAACTCCAGACAGGCCTCTCAGAGCAAGGCACACCTGTAGCTGGCAAATACAGATTTATCATCTGGCACATCATGGGAGACCATGAATGGTATGCCAACTACCTGCTGCTCCCACATTGGGCAACTGCTCATAGTTGCTGGGAATGCCACTTGACTGGCCCACAACAAATGGAAACATTGGCTGAGCCTTTTGACCAAACTTCTTTGAGAACTGTTGCTGAAGAATTGAACTGCAGGCTTTCAGAACATTCCCTTTTCACAATTCCTGGTGTTTCCCATTTCAACATTTGCCAAGATGCAATGCATATCCTTTTCTGTGGTGGAGTTTTTGGACATGCAATGGGAAATGCCTTGAAGCATTGGTGCTACCACAGCAATTGCATGGGCAGGAGAAGTTTGAAGGACAAAGTGTCTGTGATTTGGAACAAAATGCAGCACCATTACACACTTTTGGGTGTTGAAAACAAATTGCCCCTCTTGAAGGCAACCATGTTCATCAACACTGACAGGCCTCACCAGGAGAAACCATTTTTGAAAGTGAAAGCAGGTGAGTGCAAAAGCCTAGTGCATGTTTTTGCACACCTGGCAGTGGATTTTCACACTGGTGATGACATTTCCAATGCTATTTTGGCACTATGTGAATCTATGGCAGAATTCACTGATTTGATGGACAGCAGCAGCAGGCACCCTACTGATGCACAATGTGCCAGAGCAAAGGAAATAATGAGCAGCTTCATGGCCCAGTACAAATTTCTGCAGCTCCACAGGCCTACAGACTTCATGTGGCACACAGTGATCAAGTTTCACACAGCCAAGCACCTTGCAGCCAGCTTCAAACTTGGTAACCCTAAGTTTAGCTGGTGCTTCAAAAGTGAAGACTACTGTGGCAGAATTGCTCGGTTGGCACATTCATGCAGCTTTGGTTGTAAAGCTCTTGCTCTGGCAACAAAGATTGCTGAGAAGTATAGGTTGATGATGTTCATCAGGCAATGGCAATTCAATGTGTGAAAAAGAATGCAGGTCAAAGAAGAAAGATATTCAGACATGTGAACTTAAAAAGATATCCATATATACTTGAACATCTACAAACATAACAATTCATTTGCACTGCAGAAGTGCCCTTTAAAAATCAATATTTTCAGCCAAAAATATTGATATTTAAAGGTAAGGTTTTGGCCTCAAATATCAATATTTTAGGTCTATGTTAAAAAGGCCTTGAAAACAGGAGATCGATACCCAAAAAGATTGATATTTAAACATAGGAAAATATTGATTTTTTTCAATCCCCGATCCTTTGGGCTGNCTGCTGGGAGGTGAAGTTCGGCACGAACTTCACGGCGAGCTCAGGCTCCGCCGGACGGACTGCAGGTGAAGGAGCTCGAACCAACTCCTTAGGACCTTCCTTGGTCTTCTTGATCCCCTGGAGCGGGGTGTCCGCAAAGTTCCCTGCATCAATCCGTTCCGGACTTGCCGACGCCTGTTGAGAACCTTCGTTCAACAGCGCCCTTCCGTAGCCTCGGCTGCTGATCGTGGCCGCTTTCCGCATTAGAACACTCAGACCATCTAGGCAACGATTCGCCTGAGCTTCATTGGCCAACGCCTGCGCTGAAGAAGCCGCACGGCCACGGGCAATAGCTAAAGGAAGTTCAGGTGCAGGGATATCCTTCTCAGTCCCATGCACTGACTCTCTCCTCGCTACCTCAACCGGATGCTTGCAGGGCTTTCCTGAGAAAACGTACGCCTTGCAACTGCACCTGATCTTACTCTTGTCTGTGTCATGAAGTACAGACCTGTAAGAAGCACCACTGCTTCCTTCGACCTGATAGATCCTCTCGGCGCCTTCCACGGCCACACGAGAACAAAGACCAATCGGCCTGGTCGAAGCGGGTTCATTAAGGAGAAACCTCCAAGCTTCGATTCCCGTGGAGCACGTGCATCAACTTGCTCCAGCAAGTCCTACCACAAGAGCTGCTCTTGCGAACATTCCAACCCACTGGATCGTCTCTTGAACTTCTATCGAGGTTGTCTCGAACACATCTTTGATCACATCTCTGTCGTAACTCTTACGACTGCTGTCGCGCCATCCGTCGAATTCTTCCCCGACTCGGTAAG
>DF241788.1:0-24604 GCA_000507305.1 Breviolum minutum Mf 1.05b.01
GGATTGCAATTGTAAAAGTTGAAGTGAACCCGCACACAACCTGCAATGGGTTCCCCTTTCTGCAACCCACCTCCTACACCGCTGACAAAGCGGAGGAGACAAGTGCATACTCTGAAAAAGCCGTGCTAATGAGCAAAAGATGCGACGGGTGATTTCCTAAAACATGAGGACATGAAGAATAGCAGGCTGGAAAATCCCCATCTTGAATAGGAAATACATCGACTCAAATGGTGGATTTTCCATTGCTATGTTAGATTACCGGAGGGTAGGTGTTTATTTTTCTTCCCCCGACTTTTTTTTGGGGGGATTGCTGAAGGTTCCTCATAGTCACAAATTTTTCCATAGGATCTCCTATGTCGACGATGGTATATTTTACCTACATGAATATGCCATAAACATCAACAAAATCCATGTGGGTTGTTATATACGTCCTCGTCCCATGGAGGATCTCATGTCCAAAACTCCCTCCGTCCTTGAAGGAGGATTCACCAAGGTGCTGTAAGAAGAAGGGTGCATCCATACCATCCACCTCCCAGGCCAGAATCAGAACACCTCGGTGGAAACTTCCACGTGGTGTTCAAACGTCAAGTACGTACACCAGGCTCGCGCATCAAATGCCACGAAAAAAACCCTATACTATTTTCTATTGAATCCTGGTTGTTGGATGACGGGATCCTTATACTGGCTTACTATAATCCCCATAGTGTAATCCCCTATTTAAAACCTAAACAACTAGGGTGTTTTCATTGCTCACTTGGGAATTTTATGGAATTCTATAGTATACCATGGGAGTATACCATGGGAACCTGCAACACCTTCAATTTCTTGAAGCTATAAGTTATTGAGTTGCAACCCATATTTCGAGGGCTTCGTAAAACCTACATTTGTTCCCATTGTTTTTCTAAGGGATCCAAGGGTAGCGGATCCAAAAAAACGTTTGGGGGTGAAGCACCTGACCCCTCCGTGGAGTCCGTGAGGGAGTGGCTGGTCAACTTACCTCCCTTAAGGTCCCCCAGAAAGAAGGGCTTCTTAAGCATTGGTTTCCCTCATATAATAGGGCCACATTAAAGCCCTTATTTTCTTGGTGGGGGTAGGTTACGGATGGTTACCGGGGGGGTAGGTTGACCAGCCTTGATACTTCGAGGCTAGGAGTGACGAAGTAACAAAATCATCAACTTTTGACCCTCCGCCGTATATCAAGCAATATATAAATAGAATTAGTTGGTGGTTTCAACCCATCTGGAAAAATATCTAGTCAAATAGTCAAATTGGATCATTTCCCCAAACAGGGGTGAAGATAAACATGGTTGAAACCAATACTTAGAGAAATATACGGTTGAAACTCTTTGATAAAGATTTCTACCAGTATAAAACAACCAACCTGTGATGAACTGTAGGCGACATTCACCCCCCGGTCCTTTAGTTGCAAAGAGCTGGTGATTTCAAACAGATTTCCTGGGCAATCCCTCCGCATCCCCTTGCAAAAAAAAAATAAACAGTAATCCATAGTTAATTATATAATGGGGTAGTGCCCTCCAAGGAATAAACGTATCCAACGTTCACCCTTTATCAATAAACCACCCCTATTAGTCAGGCATTGCACGATCCGAATTTTTCCCCAATACTACAGCCGATGCAAAACAAGTTTCCCCCCCTATTAAAACCGCCCAATTAGTCAGGCACTTTGTCCCCAGATTTTTTTAAAATCAAGTTTTTAATGAGAAAGCTGAAGACATTAGTTCTTTAAAATTGGATCTATGACCATAGGACTTCCAGATTAATAGGGGAGGTGACCAAAATTGGAGTATTTTGGAGGGACCACTGGGCCTTGTGACCTTGTTGCTCCGGGGAGGTGGGGCAGGGGTAATTAATAAGGGATCGACATTGTGACATTACTATGGAAAAGGAACAAAGACCAAAAAAAAATACTAATCCGTTGAAAGCGCTTGCAAATTTCTACTTCCCTCCCTTCCACCCCGTCTCTGCTATTTTGCTCATCATGCGACTGATGATGATCACCATGCCACAACCCATCTCGAAAATACCTGAAGTGATAAATTCCACCTGCCAAGCAGTCAGCAGTGAGATGGCGGCATCTGTAGGATGCGACGTTGTTGAAGAGTTGGTTGAAACATCCTAAAGATCAACCTTAAACGACTTGCGCCAGGTTCAAAACCCTTATGCCATTCCATTATATTTGGTTGGGGTTCATAGGGAAAAAATTATAACGAGCCTATAATAAACCCCAAAAAAACCTGGGTGGTTTTTCATCCCCTAATATCCCCGATATACAGCAGATTTGCAAGGGTTTTGGTCAGTGCTCACTTGTAAACCACCAACTTTCCAGCATTTCACCATCGATTTGTAGCTGCATATCCATACCTCCATATCTGGCATCTGCATCGTCCTGGGCGATTTGGCAAAAACGTGGCAGTTTCAAATTCCAAAACCCCATGGGGGACTGCAGCAGGCTCAACAAGCATGCTCAACAAGAATCAAGCAGTTTCCTGTTTTGAATCCTGAAATTTAAACTGTTGATGGCCGAAACTTTTACCAGTTGTTAATTTGTTTTTATCATTTGGTTCCGATGAGATTGCTGTATACAATGGCATGTGCGATACGTGTTTGTGGTGCTTTTTTTGGTGCTTTGTTGGATTTCGGCCATCAACAGAATCAACCATTAGCTCTGGGAGGAACGACAAATTGGGCGACGATTGTTTGATCCAGCTACGCCAAAAAAAAAAACCTGCCGTACATTCCATTAATTGTACTGGCTGTTTAATAGGGATCCTTACCGAACCTCAGGAGATATGTTGGGGGTTCCCTTCGCCTTCTCTGAGTAACCAACTCCAATCAATGTTCACAGTAGTAACGTCTATTAAAATTGAGTCAAGATGCTTCTTCACAAAATGTATGACGTCAATACACCCTGGAAGATTAACGGCTGGAACCTACAGCCATCACCCAAAAAGAAAGGAAAATTATCTGAAACAAACCTCCAGGATTATGTTCCAGCCGTTTGGGGTTTACATGTTGTGAACACACGCAAATGATGAGCCAACATTCTGTGAATTTCACGAAGGGTGGAGTTCTGATTTTCCATGGTGTTTGCCATGCCCAAAATTGCCCGCTCTACTCTCCGATGGCTTGCAATGTTTCTTTTTGGTGCTAACGGTGCTACCTTTAAATGCCCACGGGAGGATTTTTCAACATTGGAAGCGCTTGAATTTCCAAGTAAAACAAAATCATTGCAATATGCCATTCAGATTTAACCAAACATATGTGCCAACATGTCAAAAAGCTAAGCATTTTCAGTACCCCTGTCGTCTGGGGGGTTGGTGGACCTGGTTACACTTTCGAAATAGATACTGTACATCGGACATCAAAGTTTTCTGCTCCAACATCCAATTCACATCAACACTTCTTGCGTTACACAATGCCAAACGGTTTTGATAGCAAAAAACGCACGACTACAACATGACTTTCATAATATAGGTCTTACTAGGAGTAAAATGATCATCCCAGTCCCATTTTCGGGCATCAGAGTTCTGCACCGGAACATATTTTTGGGGGGCTACAGTGGCGGCCACGGGAAAAAATAACATTTTTTTGTTGGGCGATTCCACTCCGTGAAAATCCGGTGACTCCGACTCCTTCATGTAGGTTTTCTGTTGGTGACTTCCAAAGATTCATGAGAACCAGATTTCATGGGGAATCCAAGGGCATTCCTCCCCGGCATGGGGAAGGGGAAAAAGCCCCTCAGATTCCCCAGGAGTTGATGGTTCATAAATCAAACACCAACGGACCACCGTTTGGAGATATATATAAAACCTTAGGAAATAATGAGATAAACAACCAACCTCAACTGCTTACACCCCTGAAGATTTACGGCTGGAACATGTTTTATCATGGAGGTTTGTTTCAAATAAAATTTTCCTTTCTTAAAAAATGGGTGATTTGTATATGGGGGTTTCCGAAAATAGCGGTACCCCCAAATCACCCATTTTAATAGGGTTTTCCATTATAAACCATCCATTTTGGGGTACAGTACCAATATTTTTGGAAACACCTATTTGCATATAGGTTCCAACCCTTAAATCTTCACAGGGTTTTTCGCAGGACCTTTTTCCATCAAACAGTGAAAGGGCCCCCCCGCGTCTTCGAGACCATCGATCCGCTGGACTTGCTGAAATGTTGACCTCGCGGACCAAATTATAAAGTTTGAATAGCATCATTTCACATGAGAACATGAAAAAAAACAATCATTACATATGATATATATAAATATATTTATAATATGTATATTAAATAAATACACATGTTCACACATCTATCAATCATCTACAGTATCTATAAATATCTTCACGTAAATATGTGGTATGTTCTATCATCTCCAAAACTTTTGCCAGTTCAACCGTTGAACGAGCTTGGCCCTTGGTACTGTTCCCAAAAAACAACACATGAAAACTCGCTCGGAAATAAACATTGTCGCAAAGCTTTACCTCAATAGTGCAATAAAACACAGCTTATCAATTGGATCTCCCCCGACCAGTGGCACGTAAAGGTCTAAAGATGTCTCACCTTCTCAAAAGGTATTTGGATATCTAAGCTAAAAAAGTCAGTGGCCTCGGATCAATCAAAAAACCTGAAATGTTGGTTCATTTCGGGATAACGTGGGGCCATCACCACAAAATCAATCCCATATGCTCCATGTATGAAATATTTACCTTCATTTAGCTTAAATCTATGGTAAATGTGGGTAGATATTCCATACATGGATGGTGTGGGCCGTATGGGAATCATTTTCTCTCACATCGTTTCGATTTCAAATTTCGACGCCATGGAGCTTTCCAACAATGGAAGCTGATCGAACACCTGGAGAAAAGTCGCGAAAGCATTGCAAGTGATGGAGGAGGAAGTATATGTCATGGGATACACCCCTGAAAACTGACATAGCACCTAAAAATGGTGGTTTCCAATAGGAATCTCCTTTTCCAAGGGTCTATTTTCAGGTGCTATGTTTGTTTTAGGGAGGGTGTAATGGGAATGTTTTTGTCAGGTGCACCCCCCAAAGACAACAAACAGTTGTTTAACCCAGCTAAAAAACAGATGTTTGAGAAGTTGTGTTGAATTTCCTTTCCAAAAGGAATGAGCAAATCTCAAGTTTTGTTGAGGATCTATATTAGATTGGCGCTTGGTGAAGAAGGAGGATCAGGGTCCGATGCTTTGATCCGGGGCCCACCAAAAAATGGGCTAAAAGCTTCGAACTTTTGGCGTGATTTTCCGATGAAATCATCTTCAGTGTGCGATTTTACTTCAACATCAAACAACACAACAAATAAAAATATATAATGACCCTTGTTTTTTTCAAAAACCCAACCATGTTGGATGAACGTCTCCTTGGCCCGTGATTTTTTCTCGGGTTATATAATTTGTTTTAGCAGAAACATGAGTGCTTCAAACTCCACCTCCGATGTTGGCAAAATGGTCTTTGGAGGTAAGAATCCCAGCCAAGGAACTCAAAAACGGTGCAAATGGGCAATTTTTTAAGCAAGTTGATTTTTCAAGACCTGGAACTCCATTTCCAAACAAGCCAGTTTTCATGAAATGTTTGGTGGGTTAGTTAAACAACCCCCTTTGCTATGTAAAGGTTTGGAATCATCCAATTGAAACAATCATGAAACAAAATGGATGTGTGAGGTTCCAGGCTGTTACCCTACCAAGTCCTGGAACTTCAAAAGATTGGTGTTGGACAGTTTCCCCCTTTTATATGGGCCAAAACCTACCGGCTCGCCTCTGAAAATAGGCCGGGACGCTTCCAGCCATCTATTTTCAGGTGCGAACTTGCTGACTTAGTTTCAGGGATTTCAGGGATTTCTTGCCAAACAACCTCTGATTAAAAAATCACATCCTCTTCGTGGTAGTTTGGGCATTGCCCATTTTCAGGTGATGATCGAAACAAAACAACTCAGCCATCCCAAAATCCAAAGAAAACGTTTCTTTCTCGATGCTAAAAACAGTGTATAGAATACTACAAGACCCAACATCACACCAAAAAAAACCGTTGTCAAACCTTTGGATCAACTTTTACCCAAAAAAAACGAAAAGGGGTGTGAAACAAAAATCTATCTTCATGCTTCTATATATGTCATGTTTTTTTTCTAAACATGTATTTAAACAAAAGGACCTACCAACCTGGGTACACCGGAAACATCCGGAAACCGGATCCCTCCTCTTTCTTTTTTGCTTTCTACGACTCTAGATCCGGCCTTGCCAATTGGTAAGGCTTCCGGGCCATTCCGGGAGATGCCGGTGCCATGGGCCTCGTTGAAACACCGCTGGAGCCCGTATACTACATACTGGCTGGAAGATCCCATGTATCCCATAGGAAGTATACACATGGAAATACATCCGGGTGCATCAATACAGCCAGCTGTGTTAGTTCACCAAAGGGTATTGTAGGCATATGTAGGCCATAGGATCAAAATGGGACAATTTGCATATTAAATGCACAGTCGTCCCGTGCATCCTATGTGTTCAGAAGGCCGGCTATTTCTTGAGGGAAAGCTGTAGACATTTGGTTTTGAGGTCTGTTTTAGGGTTACCCGTACGGGTAAACTAACATAGCTGGCTGGAAAATCCCCATTTTGCATAGGAAAAAATATATCTTCAATCCGGGTCCATTTTCCAGCCAGCTATGTTAGATTACCGGAGGGTTATGTCACCAGAAGTCTCAGACTCATCATCTTACAGAGTAAGCCACCTCGTGAATTCACCAATTTTCAGGGGGATGTACCCCGCTCCCAAAATACCACCTATGGGAAATCAAAAAAAAACGCCCTATCTTTAGTGGGTATTCACGGGTTATACTGCCAAAACCTTTTCAGGCGCAAAAAGTGCTTTCCAACGGTATAATCTGCTATTTTGCCATGTCACGGAGGAACCCAAAATACAAAAAAACAACAAAAAATTGGACATGTATTTTGCTAGGAGGGAAGCATCCACTCACAAAATACATTATACTTAAGGCAGTAGTATACCCCCTGCCAGGATTCATGTGGTTTTTAGTGTCGTTACAGTACCTATGACTTGGTTCATTTTTCTGACACTGCTGCAACTACAAAAAACTATCATAAGGCGGATCCTGTGGGATGGGCAAATCCAATCCTTCAGAGTCCAAATTTCGGATACACCCAAAAAAAGATCAACATGGAAGCTGCGAAATACACCCCTGGATGAAGAAAAGTCATCTTCCAAAGCATCATGTTCAGCTTCTATTGGGTTATATTATTTGGAATAACATCTTCATATCCAAGATGAACATTGAACCATTCATCTTCCGGGGTAAACTTTTTCAATTTGCGGTTGGACCATTTCCGTGTCTTGATGACGACTTTTTTTAAATCATTTTCTGGCCTTCTGCGTCATCGGGTCATATGAAAATACGTGCAAGAACAAACCCCCGGCACCCGCGAACGAAGTCACTATTTGACATGGCCCGTGTTTCGAGCCGCTACGCTGCGACACAGTTTTCCCGGGGCTGGGTGGATGGTCATGTTACCTACAGGATCCATGGGGTCTCATTGTATATTTACGGACATTTGCTGGAATTTTCACGGTAAATGTATAGCAAAAGAATCCCATACAGCATCGATCATTGTGGGTTATGAAAGATAATTCATCACTATCTGTTTACCTCATACCATGGGAATCTATAAACCTTGATTTTTTGGCGATAAACTATAAAAAACCCATGGTTTGTAGGGAAAAAAAACCATCATTTTCCATGGGGTCTTATGGGGTCCGGGACAACTCGCCTAAGAGCCTGGCGCTTTTCCCTAAGCTTTAGCCCCGGCAAACTTCAACCACCAACTTGGAAAATGGCAGAAAAAGGCACATCAAAGCCAGGAAAACCCTGGAGAAAACTCCGCTGTTTGTAAAAACTTTGTTGTGTCATAAAGATCTACCCTTGAACCCCCAAAAACGCATGGAAAATTGGTGGATGGTATAGGAATGATCTCAGCCAAATCTCCAATAAGTCTGGAGGGGCCAACCTTTTTTATGGATCATCACGCCACGCACCTTTTTTCTCATTGCATCGTAGGCTGGCATCTGTTTGAACACCTTGATTGAACACTGACGCCTCTGTGTGATCTGTAAATCACAAAGGTCACAGTGAAACACGTTGCACCTGTTCGGTGTGTTCGGAAGCTTTCGATTTCATAAGCCAACAAATCCATATATTTGTAGATACAACACAAAGAATATATATATATATATATATTTGTACACATACACCTCCAAAAGTGGTTCAAATACCTCCCTCAATGCAGTGTATATAGTTGTCTTGTTCACGTCACCTCCCGCATTTTTTAACAGAACAACCCAACTCTTTTCAGTGGCGTATCTAAAAACACACTACAAGTAAAAACGCTGTGAAGAGATCTGAATGAAACTTCAACATACTGCCGCCGATGCGGGGATGTGACTAGTGTTGAGGTATTTGTAAAATGGCCAGAGCACTGTTGTCATAGGGAAAATGGTGGCACTCTTGGGATGGTACCCTTTATGATCCACCCCATATACACCTGGGTATATTCATATGTATGTATTGGGCATTCCCCCTTTTAAAGGGTTTTCCCCATGATGTATCAAACCAGCAAGGTGTTACATGATTTTTGTCTAACCAGCCAGGAGATGGAAAAAATGAACCTGGCATCAGTCCCATTCATCACTTGCTCTTTATGATGATGATGATGATGATGATGATGATGATGATGATGATGATGATGATGATGATGATTATGATGATGATGATGATGATGATGATGATGATGATGATGATGATACTTTAAACCACACCCCCCCTTTAGAGATTCGCAGAGCTCCTTATATTTGTATCCCTAATCACCAAGGTATTTCTATCAACTGTGCAACTGGTAAGTTAACACTATGACCTGTTGAAATCCCGGTGGTCCGCTCACTTGCTTCCATTTCCATTGCGTGTCCCCCATACCTGTCCCGCTTCTGCGATGGATGCTAACCCGGTTAAGACTGCTACCACCAGAAATATAGGCCTAGAGGCACCTAGTCAGGTCTTAATTTTCCGGGACAGTGCTCACTACTGACCCCGTTTTATCGAATCCTTATTCCTGATGCAGGGCGCTTTGGGGAGGAGAGGTAATACCTAGATAACTTGGATATGTTAAACTTGGATGTTTGGGGCATGTTTTTGTAAAAGAACCCACACCCGCACAGCATCGACAGAAAAGTCTTACGTCGATGCTTGAACACAACGACAAATCGTATACGTTCAGTTGGTGCAAGAATGCCTCCAGGTAACTATAATATCTCCCACCTTGGGACAACTGAAACTAGAAAACTGAAGCTTTAAAAAAAAACATGTATCTTCACCTACCATGTTTCATTTCTACAATTGGAAGCATATGGGCACATCTTTTTTAACAGAAAGCTTCAAGACAAAGAACTGAAGTTCCCTCCAGCTGCCGCCCTCCAACAGGTCTCATGGTCCATTCCAGTCCTTTTTTTGTTCTGCCCTGCTCGCCTCCCCTTTGGACGCACCGCTTGCGGCTTTTTCCGGGTCGGGCCTGAAGGCATAAGTTTTGTGAAACGGCGCTTGGGGGGGGTCCGACCCATCTTAATATGTCAGTGATATGCCCAGCCTTGGTGATAGCAGTCTGGTTGACCTAATTTCCAGCCCCCCCCCCCCAGGAAAAGTAACATGATACATGAACAATATAACAATTAACATGTCACTTGAAAAGGTAACAACATTTTAACAGGATGTGTTTTTCCAACCAGCATTCAGACGCTAAGCTGTTAGTTGGGCACTGCATGTTGGCCAGCGATTTTTCGCTCATGCTCGGAAGTTGAAACCAAGGAATTCTGGGCACATCCTCATTGGGCCACCCGGACGTGCCAGCCAGAAGCAAGTGGGACATGTGAAGAGCATATTGCTCCTGGAAAAAACCCTCCATATGAAGGACGGTGAACACATGGAGAACGTGTTCTGAAATCAGGCTTTTAAAAGGGTGTAGGATATTGTCAACACTTCAGGCACTTCAAACTCATAAAGAAAATTTCCTGTTTCTTCTGGAATATTTGCTCTTTGTTCGATGATTTAGCTGTTCAATCTAACAGTTTTTCCTAGTGGTTTATGGGTTGCTGAGCTGCCTCGTCATTTGTGAGCCCCAAACTAAATGCCTGATCCCAAGGCTTCAACTGTTCAAGTGGAATATTGGGGAGATTGGCCTTGTTCAGGGCAAACTATTCCCCAAGGGACCCCCAAAACTGCATGGAAACCCATGAAGGTTTGTAATCCCTCAATTATGGCCTATAAAATAACCACTAAAAATGAAGGAAACGTGAGTTCCCATGGTTAGTGGTACAAAAGGCACACGAAAAGTCACCAAGGACATCTGTCCATTTTCCATTGCTATGTTAGTTTACTGTAGGGTATATGACCTTTTTCATTAGATCAACCAGGGTAGAAATAACTTAGTGGCCCGTGATGACCCCAAAAAATCATTGGATAAAGCGCCAGTTTTGAAATGTTTTCTACACTTATAGTTATATATTTTATATATAGTTAAAGTGTTAAAGTTCATCTGATTTCATCTGATTTCCTTGATTCATAGATTCCAGGAAGGATTTACCATCCCCTCAAACAAAAACAAAAACATTTTTAGAGAAACATGATCAAACAATTACACTCCCTGAAACTAACAGCCATTCCACCCCTGAAAAATGGGTGAAAACCCAAAAAAAGGAAATTCATCTTCCAACCACCAATTTTCAGGTTTCGAACTGGTTGTTAGTTTCTTCCGGGAGGGTATATCAGCCTCTTAAGAGCTATAAACCCCAAAAAGTAAGGTGAAATAACCCCAACCACGTGATTCAAAGTGACCTTTTCATCCCCTAGTTGGAGGTCACTTGACCATTGAAAAGGGTCACTTAACCATCCCAAAAAGGTCGCAAAGAATTGCCAGGAAGTTACCCATTTATTTTCAGGCATTTATAGAGGCCCCATAACCCTATTTGCCGCCTCTGGTGTAAGGCCTGGATGCCAAAAGCGAAGGACCTGATCTCGATGCGTTTCGTATGACCGTATGTTGTAGCAACCGTTGGGGAAGGTTTGAAGCAACCCTGTGGAAAAAACCCTCCAGGAAACTCATATGTATATATATATATATATCTTAGCTTGGGGAAAAAAGGAAAACTCCATCTTCAAAGGTGCAAGCTGGGATGGGATATCTTAGTTTTTTGGGAGGGTTTTGTCAAAATTATGAAAGTCAAATTGGGAATCAATTTACCCCAAGGTTTGGGTTTGTGAAAATTCTCCACAAAAATCCCTGTGTTCAACCACCAGCGGTGATTTCGTATGGTGCAATGCACATCAATCTTTTTGTTGGGGGGAGCCTGCCAAGACCTTGATTTGAAATGCTCTTTCATAAAGCAAGCTTCTCTAATTTTGAAGGTGTAAATTTTGAATATGTGAGTACACGTGGAATATTGCCATAGGTATAGATAAATGATTTATGAATTTATGAATATCTAAAATCTATATGTAGGTTTGTTCTCTCCCAGAATCTAATCTGAATGAATTTGCTTTTAGATGAAATGAACAAATTCTAACATGAGCACAGGTGTAGAATGTCAATCAATAAAGATGTTTGATATAACCAAAAACGTTGATAATAACAGCTCTTTGGCCCCAAAACCCATGAAACATGGAGGTTTTAATCCCTCAAAATATGGATTAAAACCACTAAAACAGACGAGGGTTGTGCGTTCCCATGGGGTAGTTGATTCTGATGAACAAAACTATATGCCACGATTAACCTGGATGTGTCCTGGTTACCATGGAGGCTTCGGAACACTGTTGGAAGAGGGTACCGGGTACAGCTCTCTAGATTCACATGGAACAACAAACACACACAGAGAAATATATATATGATATATGTAATATATACGTATATATATTATTTAAAAAAGTATATATATATATTACATTTATATTGTACAATTATAAATATATTATATATTATATATACATTGGGTGTGGCCCCCATTCCCAGTATCAGTCACCTTTTAAAACCCTATTTCTACATCTTTAGTGAGGGATCACATCCTACACCTTCAAGGATTTTCACTGTCCACATGGGTGGTGAACCAAAAATAGTGGGGAAACACCCCAAAATGGATAGTGAATGCTAATGGAAAACCCTAAAAGAATGGATGATTTGGGGGGAAAACCCACTATTTTCGGAAACATCCACATGGCTATCAATAAATATGATGTGCCTTGGACTTGTTTCTTTCTCTAATGCATGTTTTTGCCCAATGAAATCGCCTCATGGAAAAGTTCAGTCTCAAGATGAAACATCAGGTGATAGGTGCGAGTGATCCCTCCGGTAAACAGACGTGACATAACCCAACATAGCAGTGGAAATCCCCTTTGAACAAGTTTAACAAAAGCAACAATAGGAACAACAAAATCCCATCCCATTCTTACCAAACAACAGAACATAGAAATTATGGAAAAAACATAGCTGGATTCACTACTTCACCAATCAACATATCCAGATGCTACAACCTTGTATCATAGTGAATGTGTCAACTAAAAAATACTTAATGTACAGTAGTCCTAATGTTTTAATTGCAACTGATCTAAACTTGTAATGTTCAGTCCGTTTGTAATGGTAGTTTTTCTTGAAATAATGTAGTTGCTGGAAAATGGAAGTTTTTTAGGTACACAATTTCAAGCAAATGTTCCATTTCTCCCTCGTCTAAATACCTTCTAAGGGGGCCTTCTCAGAAGGCAGTGGGGGGCTCAAACACCCTACGCGCAATGCATTTGGAAGACTAGGATAGATTCAAAACTAGTTTGTGGTTACCTGATTTCAACCCAATTGAAAAAAAATGCTCGTCGAATTGGATCATCTCCCCACGGATCGGGGTGAAATGAAACATAATTGAAACCACCAACTAGAAAATAATGAAAAAGACCAAGACTATACTAGCATAACCCCACCCAGTAACAGTGGCACTAAACAGTCCATTTCTATTCAAAGGCATCTAAGCAACCGCCATTGATGTCCACACTTTTCTTTTTACCATGGGATGTCCATCTTCCTCAAGGCCCCAGAAACCAAGACGTAGCGGCTCTTGTCCGAGTCGTTGGCAGCCTCAGGGCTGGTGTGGGCTCTGGATGTTTTTTCTTCAAGTACCCTTTCCCAAGTTTGACATGGAAACAACCACCTGTGGGATGTATAAAACCATGTAACTAATGGGATAATTTACCATATGTAACTGGTGATCGCTGGAAAATCAACCTACCCGCCCCCCGGGGTGCCATTTCCAGGTGAACTAGCTGCTAAACTTTAGGAAAGTACCTGCGATTTCTCAATGTGCCAAAAAAAGGAACCTGATACAAATAAAACCCACAAAAAACAACATCAACTACCGCAAAGAAAAATTGATTAAGTTGGAGGTACATTAGGCATCCAACAGGCTTATTAACTTATAAACTTTACTACCACACTGGTAATCTTATCAAATAGGACCCCCTCCCAAAAAAAAATCCGCAACCAGAGATCCATCTATGAAGGTGAAACCCCCCAAGGCCCCAACCGCATGGATGAAGGTGGTGTCAAAGACCATCACCTCTCGCCATCAACGTTGCGACGTGTCAGAAGGGGAGCTGAAAAAAATGGGTTGGTGAATCTTGAACTGTGTGATTTTTTTCCCATATTTTTGGGGGTGGTGATACTATCAATATCCCCGGAATGATGCACATATATTGAACATATTCACTACAATATGACTATATGCAATATAGTTTTAAAGTTCAAGTAAAAGGGTTTGCAATTTGTTCAAAATCAAAAGGTGAATTGCCCTATCTCTTGCTATTACCATGAATTTCCCCCCGTGAATCATGATGGGTTCTTCCGTTCTATTCGCACCGGGCATATTAGATCTGCTTCCACCCTCCCCCTGGATCCCAAGTTCCTGGAACCGAAAACCTTTGCCCTTCGCCACTGGTGTGCTATACGTCAATGGTAACGTGGTGAGAAAAAAAACTGTCCCTTTTCGCAGCGAGCCTATCCCAAACATTTCCGAAAACAAAAAGGAAGAGACGATTTCACTGAGACTTTTTGAAACTCACCCAAAACATTGATTTTTTTAATTTTGGGAAGTAAAAGGAACAAATTGAGGAGTTTGGGTAGCTCGAATATCTATTTTTCATTTGACATTGTATATCTCGCTAGGTAATGATAAACACAACTTTTGGCCACTCAAATGAATGTTCTGATCATCAATGATCATCAATGTCAGGAAACTATAAGAAACATTTCCTAACCCTCGATTAAAAATCAAATGACAACACCCAGTCATTTTGGGTGAAAGAGAACTGACCATCTGCAAAACCCTTATGCTCCAATCCCTTCTGCAAGTGGCTTTGGGGTTGGTTTTGGGTACCATTTTTTTTTCTAACAGGGTATTCGGAGCACTACGGAAGTATCCAGTTGAAAAAACATTACTCGTTTGACACCATCCGCCATCCAAAGAGTCTTTTTCTTGAAGGACGAGACAACAACGTCTGAATTGAAAAGTTTGACCGGATTGTAAATTCACAACAAAAAAATCATAAAACACCAGGCGGTGGGCTGTGGGGTCACACAACATGACAAAAGTATGTATGACTGCAGAATTCCCCATGCCAACC
Organism: Breviolum minutum Mf 1.05b.01; assembly: GCA_000507305.1. Lineage (NCBI taxonomy): Eukaryota > Dinophyceae > Suessiales > Symbiodiniaceae > Breviolum > Breviolum minutum. The sequence continues at coordinate 14,750 of DF241788.1, forward strand.
TCTCAAAAATCCAGCGAGAACATCTCATCACCCCCCAGAAATCAGCACAAGCACCTGCCCTTCCTCCCATTCTCGCTTACGGTTGCCTCGGTTATTTTTGGATGTTTTTGACAGTTTTTTTGGGCAGCGTGGTGACCCCTGAAGTCTGCAAAAAAAACCATGTCATTCAGAATCGCCAATATGCGCTGTGGTTAGGCAGGTGGTGTTTTGGGGAATCATATAATTTAAAGGCCCTTCTTGAAACCTCACAAAATCCCAGTTGCCCCTGCAAAAAATGACATTGTTCTTGATGACCCTTCTGGGATTCCCTGTTTTTTGTCATGATCTGTTGATGGCCGCCATGAGAATTTCTCACCAAGAAATCTATCTCTCAAGAAACGGCATCAGCACCTTTTCCCCAGCCACCAAGGAAGCCCTGCAGGTCAGCGCCCATCAAAGCGACCGGTTCAACTCAATTTTTTGGGGAGCCAATCACTTGAGTATAGCGTTTGTTTTTCTCTTCCCCTGGAAGACTAAAAAACAGGGAATCAAAGGAAATTAAATTTAGGTTGAGAAACTTCGGATATACGAACGACATCGCGGAGTCAGGTAGCAGTAGAGTCAAGTAATAGTAGAGTCAGGTAATAGTAGAGTCAGGTACTAGTAGAGTCAAGAGACAGTACAGGTCAAGCAATAGTAGAGCCAAGTAATAGTAGAATCAAGTAAATGTAGAGTCAAGTAATAGTAGAACCCAGAAACTGTACAGGTCAAGTAATAGTAGAGTCAAGCGATAGTAGAACCAAGTCAAAGAATAGGAGAGTCATGTAAAAGCAGAGTCAAGTAAAAGTAGAAGCAAGTAGTAGTAGAGTCATGTAGTAGTAGAGTCAAGAAACAATAAAGGTAAAGTCAAGTAATAGTAGAGTCAAATCAAGCAAGAGTAGTAGTAGCAGAGTCAAGAAAAGTTCAAGGGTCACTTTTCGTTGCAGGCGCAGAATTTGGTAAAGTTCAAGGTGTGACTTTTCGCGGCAGGCGCAGTATTCAAGTATCACTTTTCGCTGCAGGCACAGTATTGGTGAAATTTGGAAAGACAGCCGCAGCGCGAAACGTTGCATTTTTTAAGGCAAAATGCTAGCGGCGAACGCGGAAAGTAACCTCGGTTGCGCGGCGGGTTGCGGACTGACGGGTTCAGAGCTTGGTGTGCCACAGTTCATAAAGGATGGAATGGAAGGAGATCTGACAGTTTGCAAGAAGATGCTGAACTCTGCCGCGCATTGTGAATGACGTTTCAGCTGTTTTCAACAAATTTCTGTCAGATTTGGGCGGTCAATTTTCGTGGCAGCTGCAATATTTGGTGATGTTGGAGGATGACTTCTGTGGCCTCGCTTATTGTAAATGACGTTTCATATGTAACGAGGATCCATCATCATGAGAATCATTTTCGTGGCAGGCGCAATATTTGGTGATGTTGGAGGATGATTTCTGTTGCTCTTGCAATGTAGATGCCGTTTCATATATGTAACGAGGATCAATCTTGTAGTAGTTGTAGTACAGAGAAGTATTGGAGTAGTACTGGAGTAGTACAGAGTAGTACTGGAGTAGTACTGGAGCAGTACTGGAGTAGTACTTTGTAGTACGGAGTAGTACTGTGTAGTACAGAGAAGTGCTGGAGTAGTACTTTGTATATACTTTGTAGAACGGAGTAATACTATGTGGTACAGAGTCTGGAGTAGTACTGTGTAGTCTGTAGTACGGAGTAGCACTTTGTACTGGAGTAGTACTTTGTAGTACGGAGTGGTACTGTGCACTATTTTGCTAGTAGGAAGTGTCGCATATCGGTGCGGACTGCTACCGAGGTAGAGACTTAGCACTTAGCATCATCTAGAACTTGCTGTCGCATGCAGTTGCCTGCTGCGACAAAGCCAACACATGCCAACTTTGTTCGAGTCATCAGAAAGAAGGTTCAATCAATCAAGGTTGTTACAAACGACTCTATATATATATATATAGGCACATGTTCTTCTTGATGATATTCTCTACCTTTTGAAACTTCCGGCACCGCCTCGTGCGGTACTACTGGTATAAAATCATCGCAAAAGGTTTGAATATCTCAGGCTATTTTTATCAGCTCTATATATATATATATTTTCAAAAATACGGCACTTGGGCAGTGATGTCGTTTTTTTTGGGGGGGTGTTTTTTTTAGTTTTTTAGGTCTCCGGACCCACTTGCAAGAAGCACTTGCCGTGCTCCAGCCTGGGGGTCATGCCGTCACCTACCATCCCTTGGATCAACCTCTCTCACCCAGCTGTCCAGTGGGTTGGAAGTGGAGTTTTTACTTCGGGGATTTCCCACTAAAAAATGCCAATGAAATTCTGGGTGCTGACGAGCCAGCATCGAAAAAAAGGGGGTAGATCCAAACCATACCCCCTTTTCAGGTGCTTTTGCTGTTAGTTTCAGGCTAGTGCGAATGAATCCCCACGGGTTTTTTGGGGGTCACCTTACACCTTGAAACTCGATAGTTTCAACTATATTCTCAAAGCCTCGGTTCGCAGAAACAAAAAAAATCCTGGCAAAAAAAGAGGGAAGACTACCCTCCACCAGGGAATTAACATATCCCACCTGGGGAAAAGGAAAATCATCTTCAAAAGTGCCTTTTTTTGGGGATATGTGAATTTCCAGGAGGGTACTTTGCTTTTGGGAATGGCCAGTTTTCAGGTGCTTTTGGCTGTTACTTCTTCAAGGGATTTTAAAAAAAACTTTCAGGGATTTGATTTTGCTTGAAACCAAAAAAATCCACCCAAAAAAACGGAAGCCTGGAAAGTTCGAAGAAAATATAGGGATTGGATTGTTGACTCATTGGTGAAAAACGGCATTTCCAACTTGTTAAAGCTGAAAAATCTGGTGATTTCAGGTGATGCCGGTGGTACTACCGTAGCATCTTGAGCCGTGATTCTTAGATGTTGTGTCTGATATGTCTTGATCCATGCTGATATCAAAATATCAATGATTTTTTGGATCATTGGAACTTGACAGCCGTTTGAAGGATTAGTCACAAGAATCTTCGTAAGTCCACCCTTTCACTGGGCTTCCACCAACTGCAAGCCCAAGTGCAGCGTCAAAATCTGGGAGAAGGTTGGTGTGCTGTGAGCGTTTTTTCCTAACTAAGCTCCAAGAAATCTCAAACAGGACCCAAATAGCTCGATCGCAACTTGCTTAGGGGCCCGTTGGGATTCGGTCCCATTCAACTTTTGATTGACAAGCTGGATCTGATTCTTAGGCTGAGTTAAACCCTTCGCCACAAGCTGTACCGTGGATGGCAGTAGCAGCGTCAGTGATGGATGATATGATGGAAATGGTATCTACAAATTCATCATTTTAGGAGGTGATGTTCCCTGCTGTCAAGACATCAAATCATATGAACTATATACGAATATGCCTCCCGCAACAGTAGGACCCATTAGCACAAACAAAATCCCAAATCCCTCCCTGCAACGGCTTCAGAAACTGTATATGCTGAGTCCAAATGGCGGAGAAAAAAGGTGACTGCATAATATCCTATATAATCATAGCTACCACTTAGTAAGCAAACGTAGATAATTTCCAGCTTTGGACATTGATCCAGAGGGCTGCTAGCCACTGAATAATCCAAAACACAACTGCAAGGCTCTCAGCCTTCATCAAATCAAATCATCCAACAAGTGGAACCAAGTCCAAAAAAACTCTCGTTTCCGGGTTTCCCGGACATAGTTTTGATTATCCGAGTGCTCCGAAATCTTCGTCTTTGGTGGCCTGGGCGTAGGTGTTTTTTCCTCCCAAAGTGTTCAAGTTCAAAAAAAATCATGCGATATCATGGCAAACTCAAAGTGATGTGATGTACCCTACTTCCTGGTCAGGCGCACGATGCACGATTTTGACGCCTGAGAGGGGAAAAAACATAATCTGTGCTATATACAAGAACTTCAGAAAAATGCTGGAAACCGCATCTATTCACATTCCAAAAGGTCTCCTGCCAACCTAGGCCTCATATTTGTCAAACACCAAGCAGGCATTGGTACCACCAAAGCCAAAGGAGTTAGACGCAACACGTGCAACACCACCATCATGCCGCTCAGTCAAGATCTTCATCCCCTCAGCTTCATCCACCAAGTTTTCAATGTTGATCGACTGAGCCAAAAAGCCTTCTTGCATCATCAAGAGTGAATAGATGGCTTCATGAACTCCTGCAGCACCCAGGGCATGTCCTGACATGGACTTTGTTGATCCAACAAAAGGTTGATAGCCCCTGTCCTCAAAGACCCGCTTCACCGCCCCTAACTCTTGGACATCGCCGATGGGAGTGGAGGTGCCATGGGTGTTGACGTAGTCCACCTCCTTTTGTCCACCAATCTCATCTGCCATGGCTAATGCAATCTTCATGCATTTCTCACCACCAACCCCTGATGGTGCGACCACATCATAGCCATCGGAATTGGCACCATAACCCGTCAGCTCAGCGTAGATCTTGGCACCACGTGCCTTCGCATGTTCCAATTCCTCCAGGACGACCATGCCACCACCACCTGCAATGACGAAGCCATCGCGATCTTTGTCGAAGGCTCGGGAGGCCTTAGTGGGATCTTCGTTGCGCTTGGTGGACAGGGCACCCATGCAGTCAAACATGGCGGTAAACTCCCAGCACTCATTTTCACCAGCACCTGCCACTGCCATATCTGCCTTGTTTAGCTGGATCTGCTCCATCCCAACTCCAATGCAATGAGCTCCAGTGGAACAGGCCGAAGAAATCGAGAAGGAGGGACCCTGCAACTTGAAAGCTGAGGACAAGACTGCAGACACTGTGGAGCCCATGGTACGTGTCACACGGTAAGGGCCGACTTTACTGGGCCATCTCTTCACCTGGTCTGCCACAAAGGCACAAGATTCGGTGATATCAGGGATAGATGTTCCACCTTGACCAAGGATGGAGGCACAACGTTCATTATTCTCATATTCTTCTGGCTTCAATCCAGCATCCTGGATGGCACGATCCAATGCGATGTAGGCAAACTGAGCGTTTGGCCCCATAAAGCGCAAGGTCTTTCGAGGGATGAGTTCCTTGATTTCTTCAGGGCTCAAACAGGGTCTGCCACGCACTGTGCTCTTGATGCCGAGCTTCTCGTACTCCTCTGAGAAGGTGATTCCTGATTGACCATTCTTCAAATTCTCCGCGACATCATCCAGAGTGTTGCCGAGGCAACTGGTGATGCCCATGCCCGTGACCACCACCCGTCGTTCCGCCTGACACACCGTTGTGGCGCGTTGTCGGCGGTGCTTGGCTGTGGCCGCGACTGCGGTGGCTGCAGCAGCCAGTGCCAGTGAAGGCCAGGCACACCCAAAGGAAGGTGAATTGGCATCATTCGGTTGGGAGGCAAGGCCTCCCCTGTTGGGCTGTCGTGTGTCAATGGGGCGATTCAAAACGCCGGTAAAGGCATGGCCACGAAAAATGGCAGTGGCCACCACCAGCACCGAACAAGACACACGCATGATGAAGCGCCGGTGTCTCAAGACACCAGAAGATGCCCCCCAAGTGTTAAGCCAAAGCTTGAACCAAAGCTTGACTGACCCTACTTCCGCCCCCCCCAAAAAAATCTGGAATTTGCAACACAAAATGCATGTAAAAACATCATGACTTTTCTCTAAAACCGGTGACTGAGGGTCGCACATTTGAGCGAAGAAGATCTCAAAGGGTCGCATGGAATGCGACAACCTTCCCACCAAAACACAGCACATCGACCACATTTTTTCCCAGAAAATAATGGTGTCGATGGGAGATGTTTCTAAGTAGGGCGATGTGATATATTGTTATATTATATACCCTTCCTCTAATGATATTCTCATGATGATTTTTCTGTGGAAAATCGGTCCAGAAGTTCAGCAAAAATCATCAGAGATATTACACCTGGATGCAACAAAAACTGGTTGGTGGTTTCAACCCATTTGACAAATATGAGTCAAATTGGGTTCATCTTCCCCAATTTTCGGGGTGAACATAAAAAATATTTGAGTTGCCACCACCAAGAATAATGACTTTGTAAGGCCATCCCGAGGCCAAGGCCATATCTTTTATAACAAAAATTGCTCAATGCACTGATGGATTCGGCGTTTTTCAGTCGACCTTTGGGAATGAATTAATCCCAATTATAGGGCCTTGACAACCTTTATTTCGATTCGACATTTTTTGGAATGCCTCTCGTTTTTCACTTTAAGCACTTTGCCGCCATCCACACAACAAGCAGTTGCAGCAACATGGCAAAACATTCAATTGAAGAACTCGCTCTAAGCGATGCTTTTTCGTTTTCGAATCTTTACGCGCAGCGGTGACTCGTAACATCCACAGTGAAACCCATGCATGGCTTTTATTAGCTTTTCGTGATGTAAGGCCACTGAAAACAAGAAACCTTTGAGTTGCAATTTCTATGGATGCCTTAGTTTGGTCTAAAAGGTGTTGTAACTTGTTCCTTAAGTGAAGGGTTTAAACAACAAAAAAACAGGTTTCATGTGGGGCCAACACCCCTTGCAAAATGAACTTCCATTAAAACACAACGTTACAACTATAGGTGGCCTTACCTGATGACCTGACCGCAAGAGCATCCTGCTCTCCGATATCGGAATGCCGCTTTTTTGTGGGTTCGGTCCGGAAGTCCGGTTTCTGTTCCAAAGTTGAAGGATAAGTGAAGGCTATTACCTTGATTCTTAAACTTAAGATCTGCTTAATTGTTTGATGCTTGGAATAAAGTAAAACAAATCTGTTGATGGTTCAGAAATCCGGCGATCACCAGGTGATTGGAGGAACATATGCCAATTACATGGGTGTTATACATCCAAACGGTGGTTGGCCTTGGGATTTCTCAGTATTCTCCCCAAATGGTGGTGACTTTACCCATGGTGATTCACCATGGTGCAAAGTAAAAAGTCGTGAATTCAACAAATCCAAGGGTTTTCACAACCTTAAAGCAAGTACGTCCCAGGGAATTAACATATGGGTGTTTCCTAAAATGGTGGTACCCCCATTTCACACCCCAAAATGGTCATTCTTAGTAGGAAAACCAATAATAGTTGTTGGGTACCATCATTTTAGGAAACCCCTATATCCCACCAAAGGAATCATCATCTTCAAAAGTGCCGACTGGAATAGGATATGTTGGTTCAGATTCAAGAAGATAGGACCCCTCAGTGAAAAAAACGATGAATTTAGGGGTTTGATGGGGGTTTTGTCCCTAGAAATTGCACAAGCATTCAATGGAATTCTTATGTACTAGTATAATAAACGATATCAGTATATATCATTATATATCAGTGGCATCTGGAAGCATCATCTTTTCCGCTCAAAGCCGTCCTTCCGCACACAAACGAGTGGGCTGTACACGCGGTAGACGTTTTTTTTATTGGCAGCCAAAAACTTTTTTTAAAGGAACTTCAAACACTTTTTTAACTAACTTTTCCTCACACCCCCTCCCCCCCCCCCAAAAAAAAAAAAATGGGGGGAAAATCTCTCAGGAACACTGGAATCTAAAAACCTTGAATCAAACCTACCCCTTTGAAATTGGAAATTGGAGCCTCGAACCACTTCTGTTGGATGCCCGGGATGCCCCGTTCCGTTTTTTGATCGATCAAATTCAGTCGTCAGTCAGATAGGATCGCCGAAGAAGGGATCAAACTCTTGGTTGTCAGGACCCCGTATCGTGGGTCCACCAAAGGCCGCGGCGGAAGGTGGACCCTTTTCCTGGCGAAGGATTTTTGGCAACTTGTTGTTTTGGGGAAAGGGGGAAGGGGGGGTTGGTGTGGGGTGGTTGGTGTGCTGGGGTTTCTTCCTGGGTTTTTTAGTTCGTTCTTAAGAGAGATGAAGTGAGGTATACCAAGGCCTTAGGAATAAGATGACTAAAGAATCAGCTGGCATCCTGTTGACATCTCGCGGTGCATGTCCTAGTGGTTCATACCTCCCAAAAGTTGCAACAAATACAATCAGTGACATAGACATGCAATGTTGTGTTTCATCAAGGTTGGGGTTGTGTTTTATGAAGGTTGGGGTTGTGTTTTATGAAGGTTGGGGTTGTGTTTCATCAAGGTTGGGGTTGTGTTTCATCAAGGTTGGGGTTGTGTTTCATCAAGGTTGGGGTTGCCTCAACCTTAAAAAACAAGTAATGTGAAAGCATTTCCTTTCACCATTCAAGGTCAAACTGTTTTTTCATGTGGTTTTCTTGCTGTGCACTTATTTGTTTATCTCGGCAATTTCCGAAGAGTTGTAAAGGCTGCCGATAGAGTCTGATTTATGATAAACAACTATATGTTATATGCTACCATATGAACTCAAGAAAAAAAGATCATCATAAAACATGAATAATAAAACATGATAATAACAATAATAATCATCATCATCCATCAAGAGATTTTATCCTTTTGAAGGATAAATTCAACTGTATATTATATATATATATACAATCATGCCAACAAAAAAGGGGGCTTCCAAGTTGGTGCGAGCTTGGGAATTACCCCCCAAAAANGGAATTCCCCCCCAAAAACCAACATGTCCTGGTCCATGGGGATTCGGGTTGCGAGGGTACCAAAAACGGACCTTGAAACCCATTAGATAATACGGGATCATTCACCTTGGGGATCCGACATCATGTGAAGAATGCTGAGGGAAAAAAAGGCTCAATAGGCACAGAAGGATTGAACTATTCTTACATGGCACATGACTCAAAGTTCTACTCAATGTGACTCAACAGTGTGGAAAAGCCCGCTTGAGATCTTCCGGAGTCCTCCACGGTATGCAAGGCCCCGGTTTGTCTCCTCATTGTAATGAGGGCCTCGCACGGAAGAAGAAATGTCCATTTCAATGTCTGTCACAAGTGACGTTAGAGAAATACTCTTCCCCCCACACTCATGGTTTAGTGGAAAATGGGTGTATCTCCAATCTTAGTTTCCTTTGATTTCGGGTAATTTTCCATTAAACCATGATTATGGGACAAAAGGGTATGTGTGTTTAGTTTGTTTATATCTTTGCAAAGTACCTGAGTGAACTCGAGAATCTTCACCAACCTACATATTCTTGATTTCAGTGATGGCCAACACTCACTAGTATCTGAAGTGACGTCGCTAGTGATTTCAGCCAACAAATTACACTATCCTGCTTACTTCATCACTAGTGACAAAACTAGTGACAACTGCTCATTGTAATTCACAAACCTCAATTTGTAGCGGTCGAAATTGAAGGAGTTCAACATATAGTTTGGCAGATTAAGAACCTTTTAGGAATTGATCAGGAACCGATACATATAATATATATATATACATATGACATCTTATACTATGAAACTATTTCTATCTTGTACAGTCAAAAATCATGTGAAGCTTTAGTGGATAGGTCAGGTTCACATTCCATCTCCGGGATGGTTGATATAGGTTGATTTGGGCAAACTAACCGGACCTATGTTGTACTGTATTGTCCCTAGTCTCAACATGTCCAGAGACAGCCAGGTGAACTAGTAACTAGTAGGCATTGGAGTGACAGAACCACCTACATAACATCAACATTTGGAACCCCATCAAAAGGGGAGTGAAGCTTCCAATTGCTTTACTTCGAGTGATCCCCACCATGACATGTTAGGTGGAGGTTGTCAGGTGAGGGTTGTCATTGAGAATATGATGGGAAGAATGGAGAATTTGAGAACATTGATTTCAGGTTTCCTTGGCTTAGTGATACTAGTGAGATGGGCTTTGGAACTACTCAGACAGGCTGCCGCATCCATCGGACTTATGTCAGCCTGATCGGGTCAGGTGAGGGTAGACATACAACTCATCTCCTGAAATGTGCTCTGTTACTCTCAACTTCGCAGACTG
>DF241788.1:25189-56180 GCA_000507305.1 Breviolum minutum Mf 1.05b.01
GTTGAGGTCCGGTGCGCCACACTGAACTCACATGATCGCGGTTGAGGTCCGGCACGCAACACTGGCCTCAGATGATCGCGGAAGTTGAGGTCCGGCACGCAACACTGGCCTCACAGGATCGCGGTTGAGGTCCGGCACAGAACACTGCACACACATCATCGCAGTAGGACGAGGAGAAGGAGGAGGAGGAGGAGGAGGACGGCGAGGAGGAGGAGGTCCAGTGCTGACATAAAATCTAACAACCCTCACCTGACAGGTGGGGAAAAAAACACAAACACCTGTTTTATCCTTGTTATTCTTGTGTTTTTTTTTGTGTGTATTATGTGATTTTTTTTTGGCTTCCAGCAATTGATGGTTTTCCAGGAAAAAAACATTGAACCACTCATCCCCAATCCCAGTGATGCCAACAACCCCCCCACCTGCAAGCGCCGGATGTTGGCGCCACCCAAGGCCGGTGCGGAACCAGACACCGTGGACGTGGCGTTGGCTCCCGTGCCTTTCTCGGACTCAGGTGCCATGGCCAGGGTTCGGAGGCTTGGAGAAACGGCCTTGGATGGTGAGAAGGTGACACTGTTGAGGTTGGTAGTTGATCCCATGATTTCCCAGGTTTTTGTATGTCCCAGGTGGTGCAAGATTTCTTTCCATCAAGAGTAGGCAGTGAGGTTGATGTTGTTATAAATGGTAGATTGGCTTTTTGTTTTGTGGAATTTAGATACCTCTATATCGATTTGGTGTTTCGGAAGTGTCTGCATGGACCCCAAAAAGCATTTCTTCAGCTTCTGAGCTAGTTCAGAACTACTATATAGACGAGCATATGTTTTGCCTTCACGGCCTAAATGGAACAGAATTGCATCTGCAAAAAATGCAATTTCCAACGTGGAAGCTCACTTCTTCCAACCTTTTGACACTAGATCGCCTTGACCTTTTTCCCGATAGAACCTATCTGACCTTAACTCATTCTCATAACTTTCCTTTCAATTTGGATGTCAAATGAATAAAAACAAAGGTCATATAACTGATTCACCACATTTGACCATAAAAACATACATACTGTAAATATATATATATATATACATTACTGCCATGGTGGCCTTTTTAAAAAGGTTGTTCAATAAATTTCGTATCACCCGATGAACTTGCCAAGCAACTACTTCTTGCAAGCGATGCAAAAATCGTTTCAACTCAGCTGTAGAAACGACACTGGCGCCAGCTTTTCCGTTGACCTTGCGACGCTCCTCTTCCAGAGAGAGCAGTTGGTATTCCTGCGCGGAGGTTGACTTTGGACTGAATTTTTCTAGCTGGTGGTTGAACCCACCCATTTGAAAAATATGCTCGTCAAATTGGATCATGCAACCCCAAATAGGTTTTTTGAAATAAAACATGTCTGAAACCAACACCTAGAGGAATTTTTGACTGAGTTGTTTTAGTCAATGAAATCTGAATCCTGCCAACAGATTTTTTCAAACCTTGTTGGAAAGTTTTAAGATAGCAATGGTGACACACTCCTGAAACTAACATAGCCCCTGAACAATGGCGGTTGGGAGACAAACCTTTCCTTTTGGGAGGCCGGGCCTATTTTCACGGGCTATGTTAGTTTTAGGGAGGGCAACTGGCTATGTTGAAGATGTATATTTTCCTGGCGGAAAATGCTGGCAAATTCCACTGCTATGGTCACAAGTCTTGAACCACACAACAGCCAGGCATAGACTCGTCACAAGTCGCGCCCGGGGCACTATCAAGTATACTCACCTAAGAAAATGAAACCCTCACATGTTTAACACCAAAAACATGTATTGTCCTTGGTCCTTTCCGAAATTTGACTATTATAAATACACATTTATCTATTTACAAAAAATATGACACTCAAAAATTCTAGATTGAATATAGATTCTGCTCACCCTTTCACTCAGCTCAAAAAACCCTTTCTTTCCCAACTAAACTGCTTCCCCAATTGGAGTGCCTCCTCGATGCTGGCTAAGAGCCATTGATGTTCCGCTTCTAAAGCTTCTCGAAGTCCTAATGCCACGTCGTCCATATCCTCCATGCCTTAAAAGGACTTGAAAAAGGTGGGTGGTTGGCCCTGAGCTGATGAAGAATGATGATTTTGGAGCCTATCCCTTGGGATCAACCCCCTGACCCAGTAAGAAGTCGCGACTTTAAAGGTTTAATTAATAGGGGATTCCCGGAACAAAAAATGTTAAGAATCCTGGTGGTGGCTGTCATTGGGTGGTGGTGAACCTGACATATACTACTTTAATTATGATATATATAAATATGTTGATATAAATACATATAAATACAAATAAATATATATATATATTGATGAATATAAATTTGAAAGAATATATATATAATAGAAATATAAATATAAATACAAATATAGATATTATATATATATATACACATAAACATACTCTAACAGTAGGCATTAGAAAGACGTTTGGATTGGTGAGGTCTTTTGCTGGAGATGATTGACTGACCATTGTCGAGAGTACCAAGTCTTTACAGAAAACATCTCCCATGGACATGCAGCTGGCATTGGAATCAGCATGGTACCCTATAGTAAACTAACATAGCCATGGAAAATCACCCAATTTGATGGTATTTGACAGGAAAAACATGTGATTTCCCATGGCTATGTCAGTTTACAGGATTGTGAATACATATCAATGGTTTCAACCCGTTTGAAAAATAGATGACCGGCAAATTGGATCATCTCCACAGGAGGTAGGGCAAAATAGAAATATTTGAAAGCACCAGCTAGCAGCTAGAGGTTTTTAACAGCATGTCCCGTTTCAAAGAACTGCTCATCCTTAATGAGCTTCCATCCTGCCTCAAATGTAGTGGTGAACACGATTGAAGATTGATTCTGAAAAAGATACCTAGGCTTCTTAAGGAAAGCATCCTCTTCTAACCTCTATTAGTATTAGGGTTCATTGTCGTTCAAGATCAGATCTTCCGCCCTGTTTCCTTTGAATTTGGTATGTGCACCCACCTTCCCCCCCCCCAGTAAAAAAAAAACAACAACATCCATCAAACCCCTTAGAAACAACAGGAAACAGACCTTTCCCTCATTGGATTTCTTCCCCATCCAACGGAAGTCTCCCTGCCAAAATACCCAAGGCTTTTCCCATGGGCAATGAGGGTAGTGTCGCCAGATTCTGGATCAAGTCCTGGACTTCACTCATCGAACATAGCAAGCAATCTGGGTCTAGTTGGTGGTTGAGCCACCCTGATTGAAATAACATGTGTCAAATTGGATCATGCAACCCCCAATGTTGGGTGTGAACTAAAAACATGTTTCAACCACCACCTTCTTATTACCAAATTCCAATATGAACTACCGCCTTCCGGTTTTTCCCACATTTCAAATGTAACGATGAAATTCGCCAGGCTTTGATTGAACATGCTCCTGGAATTGTGACATCAAGCAAACATTATGTGTAGGTAATCTGGTGACTGGTGGGGGAAATAAACTTTGATAGTTGGAAACTATGCAGTTCAAAAGTTCAAACGTGTTCCAATTGCCCATAATAAGAGGTGTTTCTGCAAATGTCATAAGTCCTGTTCATTAAAAAGTCCCTGTCTCGAGATGTTTCACTTCTTACAGTCCATTGATTTCCTCGTCAGAAACACATGTTGCATTAGACTTGTGGCGTCCAATCATGCGAATCTGACATGAACGAGTGTCCCAAAACCATGCCAACTAATTCTGAATTACTTTCAGACATTGTTTGTCACATAAGTTACTAAATGGATACCAAAACCCATTCTTAGAATCCATGGGACTGGTACATTTTTACCATACATTTGTTTACAAAAAAACATGGATCCGTCATTTCCCAAAACGGACTCCCGTAACACCCACTCCCCGCTCCGGTGTGGTGCAGGAACGGGTGGATGCGGTCGAAGGCCGTGTGGAGGGTGTAGCTGGAGGTCCACCAAGCGATCCACAACTGTCCTTCTTAACAGAAGGGAATGATGGTAAACAATCTGATCTGTTGGTTGTGTTGGTACAGTAGTTGAAAAGTAGATGGCACAGTCCCTACATATTGGTTTATAAGGACCCTTTTACCAACCTACCTTTTCGTATCTATCTGTTCTAGCTGGTGGTTGAACCAACCCATTTGAAAAATATGATCGTCAAAATTGGGTCATTTCCCCAATTTTCGGGGTGAAAATAACAAATATTTGAGTTGCCACCACCTAGTGTTGGTTGTGTTGGTAATTTCCCCCTGCGATAGAAAACATCAAGGGGATGATGTTTAGTCGATTTGGTGATTTTTGGTGATGTGATTATATTTGATGGGAATTTTCCCATTATTGATGGGAATTTTCCCATTATTGATGGGAATTTTCCCAATATTGATGGGAGGAATCTAAGGGTACCCCTAATGCCATCTTTTCGGGAAATCAGGTGTTCTGCTTAAGGGACCATTAAGGGATCATTGCTGTTACACTCCCGAAAACTAAGATGTCCCCTGAAAATTGATGGTTGGAAGATGTATTTCCTATTGAAATAGTCCCTTTTTAGGGGACATGTGACATGTTAGTTTAACCAGGGTGTAATAATCTCGAAGTTTCACGGCTCGCCTTTTGCGAAGTTTCTTCGGGCCCAATCCCATCATTTTTCCGCAGGGATCTTACAGGATGTATATGGAAACAGTAATGTTTGCCATGCACAACTGCAACAAAACATGGAAGTGATGGGTGATAGGGAATTGAATGGGGATTATTGGAAACAATGTCATGGAAGTGCTTTTCGGAAGATGGATGGGAGAGACTACGCAGATTTCTGGCTTCAAATATGACTACCCTTTCGACATCTGAAATGGAGGGAAGGTGTAACGGTGCAACAAGAAACCTTTGGAAAACCCAAGATCTGAAGCAACCAACAAGAAGAGAACAAAAAGACATAAATAAATCATAATAAATCAATCAATAAAACATAATAAAACATCATCAAACCCTCTGGAAAAATAGAAGACAAATCTGTGTGTTCCAAGAGTTCAAATTATGAATTATTATAATTATCTCCCTCTCTCCCTCCATCACCTAAACATTGCGGAGGTTATTTCTGTTGACAAGGCTAAGGTCCCTTTTCTCGGGAATTCCTTGGGAAACATATGCCACCGCCCTAGAAAAGCTTCATCATCTTACCCCCCCCAAAAAAAAAAAAACATACCAAAAAAAAAACATCCAAACAACCCCCAAACAAAAACTCTGGGGGCCAACTCAACATTCTGCGCAAGAAAAAAACAAGTTCGACCCTTCCACGAAACAGAACTATAAATAGGAATAGCACCAAACTTCCAATTCCCAAGTATCGGACATGTAGTTCCACCACTAAACAATTAAACCTAGGAAACCTAGGTTTAACTTCCATTTACATCCATCTACCCACTTCCCATACTTCCCACCCCTTTCAATGGTGTCTTTGATTGTTGAAAATCTTCGACCCCATCGATGGATTCAGCCTCCTCGAGGAGATGTTTATAAATATCCGATCCGCGAAGTTCCGGCACCATGTCCTGCATGCAACCCATGAAGGTCCCCCCCATTGGTTCACATAATGGGTGTTGAACCAAAAATAGGGGGAAAACCACCAAAATGGATGGTTTATAATGGAAAACCCTATTAAAATGGATGATTTGGGGATACCATTATTTTTGGAAACAAACATATAAACCCCCCAAAAAAACCCATGGTGAGAAGAGGACCCGAAAGTCATAATATAATTCAACGTGTCAAGTAATGGTAAATTGGTGGTTTGGGTTGGGGGTTTGAATAATTTGGGATGTTCTTGTGAAAGGGATTGTGACCTAAGGGCACACCTCGAACCCCAAAAGACGAACCCAAACCACCAATTTACCATTAGTTGAATGGGTAAATACCAGGGAGTAATACATGACTACTACACACCTGGATCTTCCAAAGAGTGTCGAATGGATGCTTTTTGGGGTTCCTACAAATAATCCCCTAAGGTTTAAATAGCACCCTTTTGAAGATGCTGGTGTGAATACTGGGATTATTAATCAACCATTCCAAAAGACCCCCTGGCGACATTGCTCAACCGTCCAATGTTAATGCTTGCAATGAAGGAAGGCAGGATGTACTCCCTTCGACTGTCACTGTCAATGTAACTCATTTTCGGGTTCTCTTTTCAGAGCTGGTGCAAACAACAAAGGATTCAGAAAAAAAAAGCTCCCTCACCTCGTGATGTACAACCATGATATCATATCAATGGTTCTGAACCAAGCAAGTTTAACTACAGTATCAACTACACACCACTATATATGATGGTGGTCAGTGTTCTGAATCTTTTTTGACATTTCTCCTTCAACTAACTAGCTACCCACTGATTTAGGGTGTTTGATTGAGCTCCGAATACCCTCATGGATAGCCTTCATGGTGTTTATCCCGAGTTTCCTCCCCCCCACCGACCAATTCTTAATAGTTGCATCACTGGTTTATTGCATCTACACCCTCGCAATATTGAACCTTAAAATTTCCCCTTCAAAAAAGGAAAATCATCTTGCAAACCTCCATGTTTCGGGCCCATCTTAAATTTTCAAGGGGTGGTGTATATTGAAACAGTTCCAGCCAACCATCCTACCTTAGGAAAAAGTCATCACATGTCACATGAAAATCAGCTTTTCAACCTTCAATCAGACCGCTTTTTGCAACAATCATGGAAGTGGAGAATGGCTATTTGCAAACAACCCACTCATCTTCCACCATTTATACACTAAACCATGATTCATGAGAGGAAACTTGCAAACAAAATCAACAAAACAATCGCCACAAAACTACCCCAACTGAAACTAAACTTGACCCCGCTCCTCCAGGGCATGTCCACAACCATTGGCTTTGGACCGTAGATCGTTCAGTAACAAGTGCGCCTTTCATGTCAAACAAGTTCCAGGTAGATGTCTAAAAACACGTCCAGTCCAGTGGATGTAAAGACTCTACATCCATTGGATCTACCACACCCCTCCATTTTTTGGATGCAATCGTCACCACCAGGATGATGGTTTTCACACACTTTTGGTTTCTGAAATCTCTATAAACATTCAGTTTGAGCACGAGTGTATCCTGGGTAGGGGGATAGATCCAATGTATAAACACCTTTTTGGTGTTTTCTTTCCAAGTAAAGAGGGTTGATGCCTGGATAACTTTCATGGTTCATCATCTGTCCAGGGATGTCATGAAATCAAACACTACAAATGGAGTTTTGATGATTATTGACAGCCTCTTGTTTTATTATGTTCATGTAATGGACTGCGCCGGGTCAAGCATCACGTATCATATTTTATCATTTATCGTTGATCATGTATCATGTATCATGTATCATCATCAACCTATCCACATCATCCTCCACTCCTGACGTTTCAGAAGC
Source organism: Breviolum minutum Mf 1.05b.01 (assembly GCA_000507305.1). Lineage (NCBI taxonomy): Eukaryota > Dinophyceae > Suessiales > Symbiodiniaceae > Breviolum > Breviolum minutum. Next base: position 32,589 of record DF241788.1, read on the forward strand.
TCTCGGTGTTGGGTATCGCAAAGGTCGGCATGTTGCCGACGACCTCTGCATAACTCATCGTTCCTCGAAACCCGGGTCCGGTGGAAGCCCGGGAGCCACATTTACTTTTCAAGCCTGGATTACTTTACATTGAACCATGACTAAAAAAGCTTTAAAGGAAATGCACAGTTTAAAGGAAATGCGGGGTAAGTTGCAGTGTTTTTCCAAAACAGGAATCAAAATCTTGCCGGAAAAAAAGAAGAAACAACTCAACAAACATATTCCTCGAACTCTTGGCACACAAAAATCCCCCCTGTGCCAACTTCAACAGTCACAAGCCAATGACAGATTGCACGAAACTTATCGCTCTTGGAAGCTAAAAACGGTTCATCATTCATCCCCTTATAATCAGTCAATAAGTGATGAAGAATGACAGTAATACACGCAAACAATCATCATTCATAGATTCTATACTCTAATGATGTTCTATGTTCTTTTTGTGTGTAAAACACTTCCATTTTCACCTTCTGATCTTTAGTTTTATAGATCTTTCTCTGTTACAAGTTAGGTCCGGCTGGACGGATGCGAATCCCCATAGCGCCGGCAAGCAGCTGGCCACGGAACTCCGAAAGCATTTGCCGCAAGGACCAGATCTCATCCCACATTAACCTCAATGCTTGAGGTTTAAGGGTGCCGGAAGAAAGGTGAAAATGGAATTGTTTTTTTTTTCATGGTCACCTTCACATATATATATATATATACAATATATATACGTATATGATATATATATTTTTTTAATATATACAGTATATACACTGTAAAAGTGAAAAAAAACATATTGGTAAATTTCGGGTAGGAAACGGATGTATTAGAGAGCAATCCTGTATTTTCCCTGCTTATCCAGGCAATTGCCTTCCCTGGTTTCCTCAAAGAAATGGCTCTTCCAGGGCTCGTCTCCGAGTCAATAAAATAAGAAAACATCACAAAGTCAACACAACTTTAAGTCAGAAGATACATGGAAACTGGCATTTTTTTCATGCAAAAGATTGCTGTATTGAAGGCGAAGCCAACCAAAAAATCCTTGAGACATTTAGATTCGCGAATTCAGTACTTAGTACTAACAGTTTCAGAACTCCTCTCTCCTCAAACATGTCCCTCAAAGAAAATAAATAAACCTTAGATGATCCGAGGTGTTTTGGGAAAAAATTGGGTCAGTGTCTTGATATACCAAAATTGTTCCCCATTTATAAACAGCTGATTCTCATAGCATTCCCGATCACTGATTTCTTCCACACTGACTCGCAGCTCTGCCCCGGCACCGATTTTGTTGGATCAATTGATGTCCCACCAAACGTTTGATCATCTTCACTTCAGGCTTGTAAAGCTGTGACCTGAGCAGCAAATATATATAGAGCCCCAACTGACCTCTATTTTCGAAGGTCAATCCCCCCAAAACAAGGCGTTTTTCAACCAAAACAAGGGGCCCCATTTGGGTTTCCAGGTATGTCATTTATTTGCAGCGCCAGAGGCCCAAGCACAGCATGGGCAACACTAGTGGATGGGTCAAGAGCTCACTGGATTCAAATTGGCTAACTGGTCAACTGCTCAATGTTGAGGTGCTGATTTGCTGGTGATTTATCTACCCTCCTTCCAACTAACAGCCAAAAACCCTCATGAAAAGGAAGCCGCATCCCTTAAAAGGAGAAATTTCATCTTCCAATCATCCATTTTCAGAGGGACCAACTTGCTGCTAGTTTCAGGGAAGGTATTCCATTTGGTAAGATGCTTGCGGATGCCACAACTGGATGCTCACTTCCAAGCGGTCTTCCAAGTATAGGATGAACGGGGAGTCACTGGTCACCACAGAATGACAGTGCTGCATGCTTGGATCTGCTTCTTTGATGCTTGGACAAACTTTAAAAAAAACATGTTCCCAAAGGCTGGTGCAAAAGTTGTGATTTACCATGGTCAAATCCGTAGCAAAAACACTTAAACAAAAAAAAACTCCAAGAATAGGGGATATCGGCTCCGATTCTCCGACTTCCCCTCCTGGAATCCATGCAGAAATGGAAATATCAGCTGGCCAGTTGGGTTACAAATTGCTAAGCTAGGTACTAGGTGGTGGTTGAACCAACCCATCTTAAAAATATTGGTCAAAATGGGAATCTTCCCCAAGTAGGGGTGAAGCACCCCTAGCTTGTTTACTAATTTCACTTACTTAAAAAGTGTTTTGCAGCCTATGACTATCTACTTAACTAAGTGAGCAAAACGTCCCAGTACCCTGTCCTCCCGAAACACGGCCCATGACTTTTTTCCGCATCAGCACCCCACGACGAAAAGAGGGTAAACCGCTGGCTCTGACGCAAATGATCGAAACATGCACCTACTTTTGAAGTGCAAAACTAGGCATAATTTACTTGCTCGGGTGTCTCCGGTCTCAAATGATAAGACTGGTTCGCATGCATGTTTTTTTGTGCATGGGTTGTTTTATACCTCCGTTTGAAGGTATCTTTCGCATGACTATGCGATGAACCTCCACCAAACACAGCCAAACAAAACAGACTATCTACAGAACACAGCATATGAATTGTGGAGACCAGAAGGGATGCTATTTTTCATCCATTCTCTGATCTCAGGAAACACCCATGTCTTGTCTTCTTCACGTAATGTTCTACGATTTCCAAGCTTTCAGTAGCAACCAGGCCCGGTCATCCCCCAACTTCTGGACAGCAGCTCACTTACTTGCAAAGACGGGTTTTCAACAAAATATGCGCAAATCTCAAGATACTACCAAGTATTACCTGTGGGAATTTAAGTGTGTTAGTTAGATTTATATAATAATACTCCAGATAGCCATGTTTGAGATCGATTTTGCAAAACCATCATGTTTGGTATCTATATTAAATTTCGAGGGTGTAGCCATTAAGCTTGTCATGTAATAGTACACGTACCCCGGTGCATTTCAACTTGACTGATCTGTTTTGAACCTGTGACCTTTCTATAAGTTCGGTAGTTATGATATCTCTCAAAAGAATCATCCCCGTCGCCACAAATTGGTCGCCACAAATGGGCACCACTTGAGCAACGAAAAAAAAACTCTACTATATACTTTCCATTATGCTGGTACGTTAATAGGAATCCTTAATAATGGCTTATTATAATCCCTGAAAAAACTGCCTGGTATAATCCCCTCTAAACCCCTAAACCACCAGCTTTTTTTTGCGTTGCCCACTTATTAATTGAAGGTGTCGCCCCCAGGTCGAAACTCCAGTTGGCTTCCAAAAAGTCGATCCCCAGGGCCCATTTTTTGTGACAAGAAATCCAGCTAACCACCTGGGATGTATAATATATATATATATATAATAAAGTCCTGTTAATAATGGGATGAACCACCAACCTCAACTGGTGCAGAATTTCCGCCATCAACAGTATCACCTGTCTGACTGAACATTTGCCAATTTTGCTTCCAAATCATGTCTGCAGGTTGCCAAAGTATAGGGGATCTCACCAGTAGTTTGCTGACATGAAAGCTATCAGCAACAACGGTCCGCAGCGTTGAATTGTGGCAGAGCCGAGGGTCAACACGTTGGTCGTCCCAGCCTCTGGGGAGCCTTGGTAATGCAGAGTGGAAAATCACGGATTTTCAATGTTTAGAATTACAAACAGCGACATTGAGGACAGGATGTGACGGGATAGACCACCTGGAAAGTACGAGTAGATGGCGCAACTCCCATGATTGGTTTATCATGGCCAAAAAACTAATCGCCACCTTTTGGGAGTGGCTAGCCATCTACTTTCACCACAGTGTAAACGAATCCTTCCCTAGTGGTGGCCGTTTATTGCGATAGAACCCCCAAAAATTTCAAATCTGCTTTGCCAAGATTCTTTTCACCACCTTTGGGGTGGTGTGGTCACTGTACTCCAAGAAAACCTACACCTGCCTTAATCCCATATCCAGGATTTCCATCTTCCACTTTATCATGCAAACAAAAACATTCAAACCCTTGATTTGTCTTGTCGCTTTGGGAACATGTAGGGCCCTTAGGAGAAAAAAACATGAATAACTGCGGCAGACCATGTTCCCCAAAAAACTGGATATAGGATCCCCCATCATAAAGCTTGGGTTCCCGGAAACAAATCTTGATTTTTTCTATATAGTAGTCATTGTTGCTTGAGGAGGGCTACATCCGACGTCAACCATAGGGTTTTGACGTACTTCACAAGGTCTTGCGGATTTCAACCACACAAACCTTCACACGTTCATCCTAAAGAAATACCACCAAACAGAACCAGGCCTAAGAGTAGCCCTCCGAAATTTCGCCCAAAAAATCCTCGTTGCCAAGAAACTTGAAACCAAATCCGGAATCGAGCTGCCAGATGTCGAAGCATCCGTGGATGTACTAGTTGTAGTGGATGTTGTGGTGGTAGTGCTGCCACTACTGCCATCGCTGGAGCAAACAGCAATGGCTTTGAATTTACCTCGGCACCAAAAGGTAGACAACCGACAACCGTGTCCTTTCCCATGTGCTGCCCAAGCGCTGGCTCAAACATGTCAGTTTTTTTTTGGGTGGCTGCTGGTCCTGCCAGGGGATTTCAAGCAGCACCAGCAACACAGAAGCACAGAAAGGATTTGATGGATGAAAATCAAGGCATTAAGCTTGAAATTAACCTCCCGCCTACCATGGGAACCCACACCCCTTCATTTTTCGGGGGTTATACAGATATACATTACCCATATATGTTGAGGGCGAAAATAAAAACTCAACGTTTTTCCATGTTTTTTTCTTTCCGGGTCCAAGGATATGCATTCAAAACCCAAGGACTGATGTTCATGTTTTCTTGTAACAAAACACAAGAAGCCATCCACAAATCCCCTTGAAAATGGCACTGATCCCAAGGTGCTCTTCACCATGCCCGCTGTTGAAGTAGCCTGGCGAACTTGCGAACGTGAGACATCCAAGTCAGCAACTTGGCAACAATCTGTACATGAAATCGGCCCTCAAAGTAGGTGAAATGGACCTTCCCAAGGAGGTACTAAGTTTTATGGACACCATAGTAAACAATGCCCTCAAACCAATGTTGTTCATCCATTTTGTAGCTGTTTTCAACCGGCGTCATCTACGTAAGGATAATCCATGTAGGATACTAGGCAAAACCTAGGTCCCCTGGAACTTTTATTTTAGTGGCTTACTTTTTAGAACCCCGCTGAACCCAAACAGGCTAGGGGTATAAGTAATGACTACTACTACGGTTTGCCAACAATTTTTTGATGCATTTCTCTCAAAAAAACAGCCTCCGCCTCCCCATCTCCCTGTAACAAGGTAACAGTACCAAACAAGGGTGAGCAGGGCATCCCCCCCAAAAAAAACTTAAAGTGGTGAATCCTACCGCTGGAGAAACCGAGGCAGGCGTTCCAAGGATGATCATATGGATACCAGTAATGATATGGATGAAAACTTGGGTATAAACAAAACCGAAATGGCACTTTTGGGGAAGGTGTTTCCCTTACTAAACCACCGTTTAAAGTGAGGGCCCACCAAACAAAAAAAAAACTTGTCTTGTTCTGAGAAGATGCCATCCCAAATGGGTAACACTAGCATCTTCCAAGCATCTATCTGACCTCCCCAACTTGAAAATACACGACTAAAATTCCCGGATTCGAAAAACTCCTTTTGAGAAAATCCAGTACTGGCTCCGTCAGTGCAAAAAACTTGGGGGAGGATCTTATGTAAGTAACATCAACGGGAAAAACATCATTCATCATTCATCTCATGTATCTTCATCCGATTTACACTGCAGGAATAGAGTTAGACCCAACGTCCATTAGCCTAAAACGAAGTTGGGGTCTCCCAGTCTAGCTTTTCCAAATGGAGAGTGATTTACCATCCTAAAAAGTGTCAACAAATCACATGTTAGAACAAATCCAAGAAGTAAGACTTCAAATATCACAGGACATCTGCCCAAGTGGCTTTTAACAAAAATGAGTGGATATCATTGGTGTCAATATGGGTTTCCCAAAATAGTGGTATCCCCAAATCATCCATTTTCATAGGATTTTCCATTAAACCATTCATTTTGGGGGTGTTCCCCCGATTTTGGAAACCCCCACATGGGTTTTTAGGGTTTCAAAAAAAAACCGTCCATCATCTTCTCTCCAAAATGGGCCTGTCCGTTCAACGTGCCATCGCCCACGCTAAGAGTACAGGAGGCTTGGCCCACACAGGAAGTGCCAACCTCAACATCTTTCACCAAGAAATCCTCCCAAATGAGGTCCCATGGAAAAAAACAAAACTAGTTGGTGGTTTTTAACCCATTTGAAACATATTCAAATTGGAAATCTTCCCCAAGTTTCGGGGTGAACATAAAAAATATTTGAGTTGCCACCAGCTAGAAAACAATGGTTGTTCTGCCATAGATCCCCAATGAATCTGATCTGCGTGCCAGTCGTGCAAAAATGACATCTCATCATTACATCTGATATTTATGGAGTCGGCAGAATGAACCATGAACCTGAAGAAGGCAAGCCTAGATTCCACACGATCCACACTACAAAAGGATTGATTCCAGATGAACTGAAGTTAGGATTTCTGCCAACAACAGTATCACCAGTAGTAGTAGTAGTGGCGAGTGAAGCAACATTTGTTTAGGGGATCCGAAACCAACCAACTGGTAGAACCCCTTCTCCCAGAAAAAAAAGGGTGAACAAACAAGGCCTTATTCAGGGAGAATAGCAAAGAAACAAACGCTCAGAAAATTTGTCCTTCTTTCTCAGAGTTTCCATGTCAGCTGTTTTTTTTGGCGGCATGTATTTTTGTTTTGGTTCCTTTGCTTCTCAAAAATTCTCAATGTGTCCAATTTTCTATGAAGCAAAATCATCAGCTGAATATTTGTTCAACCAACCATTTCCCAAAAAAAATCCTTCATAGATGATCCTTCCCTTTCCATTGAATCGCACTTTGGAGCAACCGCAAATTTTTGGAGCAATCTTCTCTAAAAAAACCTCCAGGCGTGCTGAAGGTTCAGCTAAATCTCACCCTAAAATCCAGCCAAGTCGCACTTAAAGGCATATAGTCCCATGTATTCGTGGAATCTTCTTTGAAAGGATCACCACTACAACTTCCACCCACCGCGCCAATCGAAGCAAAAACGAAGCATTCGATGAGGCCGGAACTGCATGTAATACTTGCATCCTTTGTTCAACGTGCTCCCAACGGCTGGTGGCATTATGTTTTGCGTTGCCGTGCTCGGATGACAAAGAAAGGGCTTCAACATAAAAGATGATAATCATGTGGTGCAATCAACCAGATCCTTCAAAAAATCACCTGAAATATTGTGTGCATCGGACTCTTCACAAGTTCAAAGGTTAAAAATAAATAAATAAATATGTATATATATATGATATGTTATGTATCAATATGAATGTACATTTAATTGCAGGAAATATAAGGTGTGACTCTACCAAACTCATGGAATGACTCAACTAGAGAATTGAAAGGCTCAAACATCAACCACAAAATGTGAGTCATTGCAGTGAAGTACTTGCTTGTGGGAGATCCTTTGTTTGAGTGGTGGGTCTACCAAGTTGTTAAAGAATGCATATCTTGACATGCTCCCCCTCCCAGCAACAGTGGCATGCGAAGAAAGTGTACCTTTCTGATTTTTGTGAGGTTTTCGGAACCTTTTTTCAATTTGAAAGTCAGCAATACCGTTGATGGTTCAGAAATCCGGCTAACCAGTTGATATGGTAAATATCTTTTTTTTAATCGACAGGTTTTCATACATCCCAGGTGGTTGTTTGAGATTTCAGCCATCCAAAACAGCATCAACCAAAGCAAGTTACAGTACCTTCGTTTTGTCCAGCTGGATATTCAGCCTGTCCACATGCCAGTATCCTGCCCGTCAAATCCAAATTGGAGGAGCACCTGCAGAGGCCGAAAAAGGTCGGAAAATGAGCAGTGATGATTTCACCCCCGGTTGGTTTCGGTTAAATTGAAGATGACATCCCACCTGGGTTATATAAGGATTGTTTCATAAGCCATTATAAGGATCCCTATTGAAACAATCAGGATTTCATAGAATGTCAATGAATGTCACAAGGGTTTTGAACCTTGCTCAAATGAAGTTTGATGAGTCTTTGCAAAAACCAACGGGCCGTAAAAAAAAAACACGGATAGGGGTCATAGCACCCTTCCTCCCATAGTCATGGAAGTGAAATAAAATGGGTCCCCGCAATAGTAGTTACCTTTCAACTACTATTGCGATTTTCCACTTCCATGACTTTGGGAGAAAGAATGCCCAAACCAAACAATGCACTATGAAGGGTATCTTGCGATCTGCTTCATCCATCAAACATGGGTAACCTGATACTCTTTACATCCCTTTACATTGTTCCTTTTTTGAATTGGTAATTTTGTTAGGGCCTTTGGGGGAGCTTGGAAATCAACAAAAATCCATGGCTGAAAAAAATGGAACCAAAGGCACTGTTGTTTTCCTGTGAGGGCACATTGGGCGTGAATGTTTCCCTGACCACTCGACCAAAATATTATCGATAATGGAGTCCAAAAGGCAACTTTTAAAAAGTCATGAAACACGCCCCGGAACTAACAGCAATACGCCCCCCTGAAAATGGATGGTTGGAAGACTAGGTTTCATCATGGAAACCCTCCTTCAAACTAAGAGCAAAACGCCCCCTAAAAATGGCCATCCCAGCCCCAAAAGGAAATTCCTCTTCGAAACCATTGGATTTTCAGAGCTTCACGGAGTGAGTTGTGTAGATGGTGAATCTCTTTGAGTCGCTCAACGTCAGACCAACAAAAAAGGCCATGTTTTTAGTGTTTCAACTGCTCTTTTCTTATTTTTTCGGCTTTAAGCAACGTGCAAGGAAGTAAGATATTTGAATATATTTGAAAGACCGGGTGACCACCAAATAAACACGAGGCACATATATCCCAACGAGTTAGCTGTGGTCCATTGATAATTGCCGCTCGAACTAGCACCCGCGCCAGAAACGCTACTGCTTGTCGTTGAGGATGTTGATGAGTATGGAGTGCTCGTGCAACCTTCCAGAATTTGAACTCCAAGGTGTGATCAACACAAACAACAAGAACAAGAATTCCTTCAAACCCTTTGTAATTCACTTCCCAGTCATTGCAAAATTGCGGTTGGTTGATATGGAGAAATAACATTAAACAAAAAAACATGTCACCTCAATCTACAAGAGAAAAAAAACATCGTATGAAATTCCTCTGTGGATGATTGCTCGGTTCATATAAAATCTTTCTACATCCCAACTGGCAGATGTTCACCCATGAACAGTTACAAGTTCCACTATTAAATCAAGGAACTTTGTTCTAAGACCCATTTTTCTTTGTTGAAGTGATTGAGTCCGGATCAACCCATTGGGTTTTGTAACTATGGAATCAACACCTCACAACGCCCATGATTTTTTTGTCCGGGAAAAAAACCTTTAGGGCAAGGTTTCGTAGCATCATAGTCTGGAGGACAAACTTTGCCTTGGTCATCCGTGCCGCTGCATGTGCCAAGCTTGTCGCTACCACCTTAGGAGTGACAGGGTAGTATGGTACCAAAAAATGGATGGGTTGCAGTTGATTCTTCATAATATACTGCATATTGTAGATATTACAAATACCTGTGCATTCAATCTGTGGATACTTTGGATGATCAACAAGTTCGATGATTGGACTCATAAGATGGAATATTCATGATATATCACTGATATCCATGATTGGAAAACTAAAGAGGTTGATATAGAGACTTGTTTGTCCTTGTTAGGGGAATAGTGGATTTCATGATCTTCAAATGTCAAACTCTATGCCGGCAAATGATTATTGGATGATATATGACAGCATGATACAGCATGTGAATTTCCAACAAGAAACGATTCAAAACTACCTTTTATATACCCATTTTGTAAGGTGAAGTCAAGCTTAATCATATTTTCATGTAGTCAAAACCCATGTCACACAGCAGTGACCCTTAGGGGAACCCCTGGAGGACTTGAGGGTTTGTCCAGGTTTGGGTCTTCAAAGATGAGGGGTAAGTTGGATCCACCTTAGCCAACTCAGGATGCTTTATTTACCAATGCAACTGCAAAATTACCCTAGTGTCCAAGGAAAACGGAAAAAAACTCCCTGAAACCAGCAGTTCGCCCCTTGGAAAGGAAATTCATATTACAACACCATTGATATTTTCAGTGCTTATGGCCCAACTTATGGCTGTTAGTTTCAGGGAGGCTATAAACTCCTTTTGGAATGTTTTGCAACAACAATTTCAACATCCATAGGGTATCCTGGAGATGAAGGATGCCTTTGAGCTCAGAATTCATGACTCAAAATTCATCCCAAACACTTGGGTCGTAACACTGAAGCACTTCAAGAAGAGTACGTCAAAAATGGGTTTCTCCAGGCTTTTTTAGCACCTAAAATCAAGAACAATCTATCCTCAGATTTCACTGCAAGCATACCTATACTACATCGTATTACACTAATATCAGTGCAATCAATGGTTCTCATAAGTTTTCTTTTTGGTTGCCCATCACATTTCAATTAATAATTACTATCATGGGAATCTATATCCGGGTTGCTCCTCCAATGCCATTTCCCCTAAAAAAAAGGTCTTACTATACGGCCTCATATCCTGGAAGGTGGCATTGGGGGAGGGACCATCAGAGACACAAACATCAACTTCCACCACTCCCCAGCTCTCAAGTCACCTCCTCCACCTCCACCACCACCTCCACCAGCAGATGTCCCTGTGGTGCCATCTTTGCCCGTATTCCCTGTTTGATCAAAGGTAATACCACTTGCAGCCCAGGAAGAACTCATTGAACAGCAAGGTTTCAAGTCTTCATAGTCACTTCCTGAGGACGTCACACTTGTGAAACAAGTACCGGGGACTTCCTTTTGGTTTAAAGAAAGTTTGAAACACAACCAACTTCCATTGGCAAAAACTGAGGCATCAAACACTTTCCGAATATACAGCACCATGACTCAGTCATGACGATTCGAAAATGGCCGTCCAACATCACATCGCGAAACCGATCAAAAAACAAACGCACAAAAAGCATCTGGAGCTGACGTCATAGCCCTTCAGAGTGTTGTCATAATTCGGCTGACCCACATCCATACCTCCTGTGGGGGAGCAAAATTCCAAACATACGCCACCCAAAAAGGTGAATCAGAAACCTGCTCCCTTAACCGTGGACGAATGAGCGGCTGATTCAACCTGAAAATCACCGGTTTGAAGAGGAAATCATCTGAACCAAACCTTCATTTTTGGGTTCCATGTCTTTTTTTTGATTCTGCATGAAGCATCTAAAAAACGCATTGCATTCTCTGGTTCTCCCTTCAATAAAATGCGGCTCTCACATCCCATCTCCTTCATATTTTTTTGGGTCGGATCAACATCCACCACTGGGAAATCCAAAGACCATAAACCCACAAATAATTTCTCGCAGGGAATCCTAGTCAACCAAAATTGGGGACTTACCTGGATCCACCAGTACATTTCAACGCACATTTTTTGTTAGCACTGCAACTTGATCTTGAATATCTTAAGAGTCCTTAAATCGTTGAGGGCACTGCTAATTTCAACATGTTTTTTTCAGTTGTTGCCAGGAATTCCTTCACAAATTACCCTTCCATCACCACGCCTTGTGTGTAGGGCTTTGTGTCATCGGCATAGAAGTTGGAAATGCTATTTACCTTGCCCTTGAAGCACTTTTTCGGTCCTTCCCACAGTTCCCCCGACAAAACGCTGCAGTTTTGGTGGGCTTAAAGGAGTTATTTATAGATGTACACAGCATATATCTGTATATATTAAATATAGAAAATAAACAACAATATATAATATATATATAAACAACATGTATATATATATATATATAAAACACATAAATACAACATGTGTATAAGCTATAAGAGTAAATACGTATATCCCGAGAACCCGACTGACCCCTTTTTTGCGGTTCTGACCTTCCATTTTCTTTGGGTCAAATCCTCCAAAATACTTTGGATTTGTTAAGGGGCAATATATGGCTACAGGGCTTCCTCACAACCTCTCTATGTGCTTTACATTTAGCTCTCTTGGCCTTATTACTTTAGGCTCAACCTTTTTCAATTCATCCAATACCAACCAATACCTTGGCCCATTTTTCCTTGGCCGATTGTTTCTAGGGACACGTTTTTCACAACATATGCAGGTGTTCACCTCCCCCTTGTCAAATCTATAAATCTATTTATATATGTATGCATGGGAACTCTTCATCCCTCAATGCAGGTTATCGTTGAGAAACATGACCTTTTCTATCCTTAACATTGGCCTCTTATAAAGGGGTGAGATCGTATATGATATGCCGCCAGTTGGAAACTCAGTTATATTGCTGGCCATCAACTTTCAAAAGTTGCCCGTCTCAATGCTTGGAATACTACACTGACAATGCTGGAAAATATCATTTAGTTGATGGATTGATTGTTATACCCCCCCTAAGTTTAACAGCTTGCCCCTGAAAAATGATGGTTGGTTGGAAGATGATCCCTTTCCTATTGCGGCCCGTTAACTTTTCAGGGGCGAACTGTTGAACTTCGGGAGGGTACCCTAACCTGCCCAAGGACTCCCCCGAAACGGAATCCTAAGTAGTAGGCCGTATAAGTACTACCTGAAGTCATGGTACTGGAGCCCGCGCGGCTTTCTACCTGAAATTTTTTCAGTGAATCGTTGGTGATTTTTGGTGGTTTTTTGTGAAGCTGGGTCCACGCTGTGGTTTAAGAAACAACCACATCGCACACGATGAATGAGCTTCATGAAGGGATTTTTACATTGAAACAAACCAAATTGATCCTGAATTGATTTGTTGAGGTGTTGAGCTTCATTTTAATGATGCAAAAAACTGGGAGTTGATGAATGCATTGTGGTGACAGAGAGTCAAGTGGAATGACCAGGATTTATATCATCACAATACTAATTATTGTATCTGATATAGACCATTTCAAAAAATGTATAGATCATGATTTGAATATGCCATGCAAGAGAAAACATCCTGCATCTTAGGATCTCCAACTTTATGCCCACATCAAAGTTCACCAGAACCAACTGCTTGATACTTCTCCAAACACCGTTGAAAGATGTTGGAAAGGATGGGAACTTTCAAGCACATGCAAGAGGAGATCCAAAAGAAGGATTTCATGAAGCAACTTTTGCCGCGATCAATGTGGCATTTCACGAAGAACTTGCACCCCTGAGTAACTAACGAATGTCTGTTAAACAGGTGCCATCCCAACATAACAACGATCGTATTCCAAGCATCCATTTTCAGGAGCAAAAAACTCTTATATTTCATGAAGGGTAACATGATTCACTTAAAAAATGATTCACTCCTCTCAACCCCCCCCCACCCACAAACAACCAAATCTCCGAGTGACACTTGGATGATAGTGATATCCAAAAGCATCATGGCTATGACCACCACACAAATCCAAGTCGACATCGATGCCTGGTTGTCCAGCCGCCGTGTAACGGCCATAGATCAAGTAACCATCCAAGGCGTAACCAATCCTTGGGGAAAGTGGATTTTTTTTCGGGGGAGTAATCTGCCGGTAAACTGATGATCATAGCGTGAAGAATGTTAAATCTTTGCAAGAAATAGGAAAACATTATAAACAAATAAAATATTATATACATACAACGTATATATATAAATACAACAGAACTTTTATCTAATATACATCTTCAAGTGATCCATTGCGCATGCTATGATTCATTTTTGGTTTCCAGGCATAGAACTTCAAACTAAGGGGGTAATCTACGAGCTTCTGCGAAGATTTTTTGGCCATCCAGAAAAGGCTCAAACATGGAGGTGCCGAAATACATATACACATACACTCCCTGAAACTAACATAGCACCTAAAAATGATGGTTTCCAATAGGAATCTCCTTTTCCAAGGTGCTATTTTCAGGTGCCATGTTAGTTTCAGGGAGGGTATGTACCATGGTCAAAAAAAGTCGCTCCAAAAAGGGAATGGAGTCATCCCACCTTTTGATAGGAGTTCCTTGGATGGGTATATGTAAACAAACCCCTACTTATTGGGTTGATGATCATCCCGTATTCTATGGGAAAGAATGGGAGTTTTTTTTTCGACCCTGACACATATCACATATATATATATATACATATATATCACCCCCCCGGATTCCAGAAGTCATTTAAGTCCAATAGGCGGCACTCTATCGCAACAGCAAAAAACCATGGGGGCCCCTGGAAGATGAGTGAAGATGAGTAGCTGAGCAGCTTGTCTCCAAACAGGGCCATTTTCAACCAAAGTATTACTGCTCACGATTTCCCATGCGACTGTGAACCAAAAAAAACCTGCCAAATTGAATAGAGGGATCATTCAGAAATGAGACCTCCAACATCACGCAAGACATGAAGGCATTAGCTGGTTCGGATGCGACTTAGTCTTATAGTCTTATAGTATCTTATAGTTTGGCTGTAGGCCTTCAACAATAAGGAATGATATCTTCATGGGAATTTACACCCCTGAAAACTAACATGACATTGGAAAATCCACCATTTGAAGATGTATTTCCTATTGAAAATGGTAATTTTTCAATGTCATGTTAGTTTTCAGGAGGGTAATGGGGCTTTAAAAATCCCATGCAAACAGTTTTTTGGAACATAGGATCTTCACAGAGTGCGGATCATTGTTGGTGTAGGCATCCGTGGTGTAAACGCAAGAGCTACCTCAGTCCAATGAAAAAAGTGGAGGCAGGGCATCAAACAAATGAGAACACATATTCAATTCAAATGGTAGCATGTGCGTTGATATGGATTGGGCACAGCAAGAAAGAAAATAGGCAAGTCCATGTAGATAATTTCCAAACACACCTCAAATTTAAAAAATGCCAATTTTGAAGGATTCCCCCGACCCAACCATACTAAACCAACCCCATTTTCTCGTCAAAAGCCCACCAAACCAACACCCGCCCAAGATCTTGATAGGCACTGACTACCCACAAAAACACTCCAATTTTGATCCCAAGGTACCGACAGGATCACCATGATAATGATAATCTCCGCCACGACCCACATGCGCATTGCACTTATCTGCTTCGCACACATCCCAAACCCAGTGGCCGCCATTGTCCAGTCCTAGTGGGGGTGAGGCACCAAACTTATGGGGCGGCAAACGCATGTTTCATCTGAAAATGTCTGAAACATGGTGTGTTTTTAGCCCTTGGTAATGTACTGCTCTCAAAATAACTATTAGCGTATTTTTTGACCAAACATATGTATACATATGTTACAATGTCTGAGGTGAGTCTTTCAATAACAACAGGTCACCAACCAGCTCTAACTATGAATTTGTGTCGGCTGATGCCGGCTGCGTTCTGTCAACAACCCGGCTCCAATACGAATAGGGATTCCCACAAAATGCCATCAACCAGTTCTTCTGTTTCTATCTTAGCAGTTTCCAGAGCATCACTGGTTTGTATCTGCCACATAACATGATCACGCACCCTGCCGTTTCACCACCGGTTTCACCCAACTTTGTCCAAAGAGGCCTGGATAGAATGGAACACCGTTCCTGGTATTCAGTGGTCGCTGAACCGAGGTGACTTCCCTCCAAAGTGGATCATGTTTAAGTCCAAAACACAACGCAGGTTGAAAAACATCGTTGAGTCAACACCATCAAAGCAACCAACGTTTTTTTGGAGATCTCAATGTCTATGACATACATCTCCCTCCCCCCAAAATAAAGGTTCTGATGTTCACCCCCAAAATTTTTGAATTCACCATTTTTTGGAGGAAAACATTATGTGATTCAATGTTCCAAAGGCCATTGCCTCGGAGGCAGTGACTGAAGTGCTATCAAGTGCCAGTGGAATCCATTCATGTCTTGGTGGGGAGTGAGTGTCGATAAGATCGATAAGTGATGAGTAGTTAATACATGAAAATTCGCAACATCTTCCAAGTTACTTACCCTCTGAAAAAACTCTGGCTTTTTGCAGGAAAAAAGGGCTGCCAATCAAAAACCGAACACAAGTGGAACTTCCGGAACTAAATGGGTGTTTCCAAAAATAGGGGTACCCCAAAATTGATGGTTTATAATGGAAAACCCTATTAAAATGGATGATTTGGGGATACCACCATTTTAGGAAACCCCCAATTGTAGGAATTGAGGATCATTAAGGCCGTGATGATCCCCCTCCATACCACAAAAATTGCCCACCTTCTCGACCAACCTTATGGTCCTTTTCCCATGTGTATCTGGGGGTTTGTCAGCAACAACTCTTCATCCAACCATAAAAACCCGGAAAATTGACGTGGAACCCCAAAAATTGGCGGTTAGTAGATGCGTTTCCTTTTTTGAAGGGGAACATTTTTAGGTTCCATGTGGGGGTGTATCAAACCTGTATTTAATGTATTTGTTTGACCTTCATTTCGTTGAGAGAATAACACGTAGCTGGGATGGTGTCAAGCTGCCCAAGGTATGTGGATTCTTCCTTTGACAATCCCAGATTTGCCCAACAACTTCACCAAGTGAAGTGGATCTCAAAATGCTAACGTGACATGTTTCAAGACCACCTACCCTGATTCCTGGGAACAATCACATATCCTCATCCAAGGTATGTTTGAAAACATGAGTTCCCTTTTCCCAAGGTGGGATTAAATGTGAGTTTCCTTCAAATGGTACCCTACCAACCTGCAAGCTCCATTTTTCACCATGTTTTTGTTACCAAAGGATCTTACCAACTCCACTAGCTCCAGCGGGTGGATTTGGTGTCCACTCATAGGATTCATCCATCGGAGGTGTCAAAGGAATCTTGTAGGTTTGCGACTGTTCGATGGTTGACCTGGATCCCGGTGATGGATTTTTGGCAACAAATCGGGGGTCAGTTGACCAGTTGACCAGTTGAGAAGGAGCTCAAAATGATTTTTTGTGTTTCAGGTTTTTTTACCCTCAAAAACTCTGAAAAAAGCAGGGTTTCAGGGTTTCCTGAAAAAAAACAAGGTATATACAAGCAAAACATACCGCGTGGGTTTTCTCAAGCACACCTTTCTTTTTGCATATTCTTACAGCACACGTGGATATAACTGCAAAATCTCTCCAACAATGGATGTTAATGACACCAAGCTTGGAATACTGTCACCTTGAAAATCAACCACAATGGGAATTAGACAAATCAAATGTTATGAAGGCTGACTTACTGGCAGTGTAAATATACTTGTTGAAAAATCCTCCGGTTTTTTGTTTGCGTCATGCCTCTTATGCAAATGTGACAGCAACAACAAAAAAGGTCAAACATTCCAAACCCCTACACATAATCATCCAGTTAAACTCTAGAAGACTGACTTGAAAATTCCCTAAAAATTTCCTTCCCTCCCCCCAACCCAAAAAACAAAAAAAACTCATCTACTCCTTTCAATGGTTGATGTGTTTTCCTTTCTGCCCGTTGGTGAAGCCCGCTCGGACCTCGTGACGCATTCGTTTTCATAACCTCCGCCACCGCCACCCCCCGGGGGTCGTGGAATGGCAGCCAAGGTGGCATCACTGGCAGGTTTGCCGGCAGACCAAACGACCAAGTAGTTGTCATTGCCTCAACTAGCTGGTGGTTGAACACAATAATTCAGGTTTCGAAGATGATGTTTTTCCTTTGCAAATGGGTGATTTTTGGGTTCCATGTTGATTTGCCAGGGTGTAAACAACTAGTTGGTGGTTTCAACTCAACCCATTCGAAAAATATGAGTCAAAATGGTAATCTTCCCCACATAGGAGTGAACATTGAAAAATATTTGAAACATTTTGAAAACACCACCCAGTCAAAAACTTGCAGCTTGCACGTGTTTTTGCAACTTGTTGCTGTCCTAATGATTCCTAATGATTGAAATTAGACGTAAATTCAAAAACCATCCGGAAAGAAAATGTCGTGTGAAAAATTCATGTGCAACAAATTTAAAAAATGAAGCATAATATACGTATACTTCCGGGATGTTCTTTAAAACTTGTTTGAGGCATAGGATTGTATACACTATGCATTTGGAGATGATGATGCTTACAACTTAAACTGCACATGGATCAGCTACAAGTCAACCAGTTCTATGCCTTGGGGCCTTGTTGTTTCCCCCTTTTCCTTACTTGGTGCTTTGGTTGTAAAATAACATGAACAATGCTGAATTAGGGAAACAAGTTTGTAGAACACTTACATTTCCCTCCGGTTTTAAGATTGCAATTCCCATCAAGAATGGCCTGATGTGTTGGATTTGTGTCCCATTAGTTCTATACATCAGCGAGGCGACACGATTTTCGAAAAAACATGATGTGTTGCTACGTCCCCATGACCACAGGTATGGAGGACTCTTCAATCAACTTGGACAAGTTGAGCATCAGGGAGGTCTTATGTACAAACCTTGCCGCCACTCCCCTATGAACACAAAGATCTCGGTCGATTTTTCAAGAAACCGGGAAAATTCGAAACGACTGAAGGCGTAAAAACTCAGGCAAAAAAGGAATGAGGTGGCCAAGTTGCAATACATGGCCTTTACTGCAGAAGAGGTATCTGTATCAAAGACCTTAGCTCAGCTAACCATCTCAATGGTAGGTTGACAAATGTTTCAAACAAGTAAAGGCCTAACGGGATGATTCTATTCAAAATGAGCATGTTTTCTTGGAATTGCACGTGTTTTCCTATGTTTTCCTCAATATAAAACTTCCAAAAGAGTTTTGCATGCAACAACCATCTTCGGTCTGTCAGTGTTTCGTTCGTGCCAGGGAGCTTCTTGCATGGCAGCGGTCGAGCACTTTGCATCCGAGCTTTGCGTGCAAGTTTTGCACGACACCTCCACAGAGTGGGCCCCGGATCCAAGTATAAACGGGGTGAAATAAGCCTTATAAGTAGGGCCCAGTTAGATACCCGTTGATTTGAACAGCCATTCATAGGGACCCCATAACCCATGAATTAACGATCGTAGGGGGCCCACCTTGAACGAGGCAATGCAAGTAGACGATTCTTCCAAAACACAAGCTCAGGGAACATCAGGCAAAACAGCTACAAAACATACGGTTGTCGTTGGTGGTTAACTTTTTCCCCGAAGAAAATTGTACAATTGGTTTTCTATATAAAAAAAATGGAAACACGCAAGAACATGCAAGAACTATAAGAACGCAAGTTGGAGTATATATACTATTGAATTCGAGGTCTGTATTGGGAGATATGCCTCAAATGGATTCAAATGGGCTGAACCAAAAATTTGAACAACCAACCTCTCCATCATTGCTTTTCAGTTGGGCACCAGGTGCTTGATACAGAATAAAAACATATAAAAACCACGTGATTCCTTGTCTGCATGTTCCACCCCAGAAGGTATAATAATTTTGTGTGCCAAAATCCGGCAAAATCCTCCCAAAGTTTAAGAGCTCGCCCCTGAAAAAATGATGCTTGGAAGACTACTGACTGTCCTTTTGGGGCCCGGTATAGTCTCAGGGGCGAACTGTTAAACTTCCAGGTGGTAAACAAAAAAATACATGTTCGTAAATCCCATCAAAACCATCAAAGTCTTGCTAGTTGGTGGTTGAACCAACCCATTTTGCAAAATATGAGTCAAAATGGTAATCTTCCCCAAATAGGAGTGAACAAGTGAACATAACAAATATTTGAAACGCACCACCCAGCTAGTCTTGTAACTGCTCCGTGGCTCAACTTGACCCCCCCCCCAAACTGCAACCCCCAAAAGAAGGCACATGGATCCATCCCGGAACCAACATGTTGCCGGAAAGGAACGCTGCCAATCAATTCGGCCCAATCAATGCCAGGATCTATGAAAGTGCCTCGAATTCCCATGGGAAAAATGACTTGTTTGAACTATCAACTTGGAGACCCCAAATTTCATGACCAAAAATTCCATTGGGTGAAGGCCCCTACTTTAGATGGGCAATCCATTTTACATTGAATCATCAGTTTGAGAGGATTGAACTACAGCAAATTAGCTGAGCCCCCAATCAGCGGATCAGGTTTCGTACTAATCTTAGTGAAGTGATTCAATATGGTGCTCTCAAAAAACCGCAGCGGTGATGACTGCAACCCTGTTGAAAGCACCAAGTATACAATGAAACGAATGCACTACAAAAAAATCTGCCAAGCAGAAAGCATCAACCCCCCCAAACAATTACAAGTGCTCAACATTTTCACCAAAAACCAAATCTTCAAGAAACATGCAAAAGTAACATAAGTAACTGTTAAAGTTACTAACCACTTAAAAATATTTAAAACTGTGATTTCAACCCCCCCCATGTTTTGCCTTTGTTAAAATTTTTGGTGCCATGGTTTTTTCCCCCCAAAAAAAACCATGGGTTTTTCGATGTTTTTGTCTCCAAGTGGCAAGGTGAATTGCCCACAGCCTGGCATCCTGAAGGCGAGCAATGACCTGCAGTTGGACGGTTTTTTTGAGGCCATGACCCCAAAAGAATCAATCATAGGCCCAATAGGATCTATATGGGACTGGTATCAAGTTGCACTACATGAATGGTTGATTTTTGATGGTAAATTGTAGGTATATATTCTGCCTACATTTGGTTGATTTTGGTGGTAAATGTAGGCATATCTATATATTCATAGGTATTCTTTAAATATACCATACATGGATGCTATGCAGTGGTCCTCCACCTCATGTTCTTTGGAGTTCGTTTTTGTATATTGTTTTGTTTTTCCTTTTGGTAGTGGTCCCACACCACGGACATATTCCAAGACACTCAAAGATTCACAAGTCTCAGTGCTTGGGACGATGGCGCCCGCCGCGTTTGGAACACAAACAGCGGCCAAAATTGCCTGGAAGAAACGAATCATGGGAATCTACCCTTGATCATGGGAATCTACCCTCAATCATGGGAATCTACCCTCAATCATGGAAATCTACCTTCCTGAAGTCGAACAGTCCGCCCCTGAAAAGTTACCGAAACCAAGTTACTCAGTAGGTAACAAGTCGTCTTCCAACCCACTATTTTTCACCGGCGATGTTTGTTAAACTTCGGGGGCGTCATC
The DNA here is from genome assembly GCA_000507305.1 of Breviolum minutum Mf 1.05b.01. Taxonomy (NCBI): domain Eukaryota; class Dinophyceae; order Suessiales; family Symbiodiniaceae; genus Breviolum; species Breviolum minutum. Next base: position 53,622 of record DF241788.1, read on the forward strand.
TGAATGAAAATGACACCTCCCCCCGCCCAATTCTCTCCGTTCTCATTGCATTTCAAAAGAAAACCTTCCCCAAATTTGTTTGCATCCCAAATCATTCCAATAGACAATTTGAGTATCAAAACAAAAAACAGAGTGGCAAACTTCTCCAATTGGCGTTTGGAGTTACAACGGAAAAACAAAATATTGGCGTCTGTCTTCGTCAATTTGCCCATAGCTTTGTCAAACAAACAACTGATGAAGTTCGACATGAAATGCCTACAAAGTTGAAGAGGGAACCTGAAGTTAAACATATATAAACCAGAAAAAAAATGGAAACCATGATCTTCAGGAGTTTCCATGTTTAAAACTTTGGGATTCCATGTCTCTCTTCTATTAAGGACTTGCCTTGCAGGTTGCCAGCATTGCGCGCCAGGTATGCTGCTCTGAGTTTGAGACAAAATGTCTATGGCAAAACATGCAAATACGGATGCCCGGATGCCCTCCCTGAAACTAACATAGCCCCTGAAAGTAGGCTTGATTCCCAACAATGCCGTAGGCTCCGCCATCAGCCCGTTCCTAAACTCCACTCCGCAGGAGAGTCCCTAATGCTATGAGATAGTTTCAGGGAGGGTAACATCACAAAGAAGTCATCCAAATTAACGTTGGATTGTGGTCCTTTTGAAGTTCCGTTTTTGTAGTTCCACTCGGTTTTCGGAAACAGAACCATTTCGATATATATATATATATATAATGTTTGTCAGCTGTCAATTTGGTTTCAACCTTCAGTTTTCGACACAAAGGGTCTTACATCGTCCCGTTTAATGGAAAAATACCCAATAAATACATCCCATTCCAGGTCATTTGTAGGTGTCTCATGGTGTACCGCTGTACTGTAAAGAGAAAACCTATGTCTTGAAACGCACCAGCCATAGATGTATAGCTAACCTTAAGAATCCATCCAAAGGCATGCCGGGTGCCCAGCTTGAAGTGGTTCCACAGTGGACCCTCTGCCGGTTCCGCTGCGTACCCCGCCATGGCGCCGTTGATCCCGAGGGTCACAGGTGCCCCGTTTGGGGCCCCCGCAGGGGGTCAGCACGGGGACGCCCCGGGGTTGGCGGGAGAACTACCTTCTGAACACAAAGTGGCAGGCGCCACGGCCGCGGCCAAAGATCTAAAAGCATGAGAGTGGTTGACCAACTTTGTTTAGGAAGCGAACTTCATCATGCCCTAAATGGCGGCAGCATCACCACCACCATCATCATCATCATCATCAGCTGTGATGAGAACGTCCCCCCCCCCCTTTAAGAAAAAGAACATCTGCAAACGAAACAGTTTGATTTTTTTGGGACGGTGCAAGCGACAGAAATCAACCAATCAAACCATTGAGTTGAGTACCGCAAACCATCATGGTAACTCTATTTCTGGTGGGGGTATGAAATGTAGTAGGTCTGACACGGGGTGAGTAAGGATTTCAATGAATCAAATTTAAACAAACAAACAACTCTCCGTTCAAGCCCCATCCATCTTATCAAAACCTTCCCGTCGACCCCTTGCCACCTCTGTATGATGCGTTGGGTGTTGGGAAAGCGCTCCTGAAAAACAGATACACACATTACAAAACCCGTAAAATAATGATACCCTCCAGGGAAAAAGTCCATATCCCAGCAAACGGGAAGTTTGGAAACGTCATTATCTTCAAAACGTGCCGGCTGACTGGTAGGTGATTTATATGTTCGTTCCCAGGGCCCGCGAAATCTTCAATTGTGATCACCTTAGCCTTTCAACACTTTTATCACTTTATCACAGAACTGAAGAAAAAAAACAGCGGCAAACAAACCCCATGGTGAAATTATTTTTTGCCCTACCAAAAAAAAACACAGCCTTTTACCATGGATTTCTTTGGGTGAGTGATAAGGTGAAACCTGCCAACCTGATCATGTACAGTGAAGTGAAAGTAAGGTCAGACTTACAGTTTCCATCTCCCAAAATTTTGGAACATCAGCATTTTACATGTGATTTATGTTCTAGGATGTTCAATCTCAATTATTTTACAATCTCTTAATTCAAAGGATTCAGGACCCACTAGAAGGCAGTTAAAACATGACGGCATAAATGCAAATCATGGAATAAAAAATTACTTTACTTCGAGTGATCCCCACCATGACATGTTGGGTGGAGGTTGTCAGGTGAGGGTTGTCAGGGTGTCCACCCCGTGTTTTTTGCCGCCGCACAACTCATTTTTGCTATTTCGCACAAGTCATCTCTTGCCTCCCACTCATCAGGAGAACACCTGGCAAACATATGTGCAAACAGCAGCAACGGCGCATGCTCAAACATGCCAAAACATGTCAGGATACGACCTGTCAAACATATACGACGAAACAGAAATCAAACATGTCAGTAGACCTCCTGAAGCAAGGTCAAAAGTTTTTGCGACAGCAACGGCGCATGCTCAAACATGCCAAAACATGTCAGGATACGACCTGTCAAACATATACGAGGAAACAGAAATCAAACATGTCAGTAGACCTCCTGAAGCAAGGTCAAAAGTTTTTGCGACAGCAATGGCGCATGCTCAAA
>DF241788.1:56837-70279 GCA_000507305.1 Breviolum minutum Mf 1.05b.01
TCGCGGTTGAGGTCCGGCACGCCACACTGAACTCACAAGATCGTGGTTGAGGTCCGGCACATCACATGGACGCAACAGATAGACAACGAGGTGCAGAGGGAGGAGAAGGACGAGGAGGAAGAGGAGAGGAGGAGGAGGACGAGGAGGACGAGAAGGAGGAGAAGAGACTGACATAAAATCTAACAACCCTCACCTGACAGGTGGGGAATAACATCTTCGTTAAACATGGACTTCGCCATCAACAAAAAATAATTTCGGTGGTGGGAAAGATCATCAGATCATCATCAGTAATTACAAGACTGCAAAGGAAGCGCTGAAACCAACCAACTATGGAAGCTTTTCATCATCAACTATGGACATCTTCTTTGAGACTGATCAACCTGCAGCTGTTCTGCGAAGTTTTAAAAAGAAAGTTAACAAATGACACATATATACAAATATATGTATATATAACTATATACCGTTCTCTTTATCTTACCGGTTCACGTGAAGTGCATATAAGTCGAGACTTGGGAATAAGTTGAAATTTCAATTTCTTTAGCCTTAGGCTGGCAGCCACCAGAATGCACAACATCACTGTCTGCCAACGATTTCACCAACAATTGGACAGTATTGAGAAGAAACAAACAACTAAAAAACATTCTGAGTTGCAACCCTGCCCTACAATTTTAAGTTGACTTTCATTTGTTTTCACGATCCTTTTGCCAACAAACTAACTCCAAATCATCCTTCACCCCCCAATTTCCCAACCCTAACCCCAAACGTTTTAAAGTATCCTCCCAATGTTCTGCCATGAAAATTTTGGCAATCTTCCACTCAGGGGCATACTGTTTGTTGGGAGCCTCAAGTGCAAGATTTTTCCCCTGGAAGTTTAACAGCTTGGCCCCTCAAAAAATGGTGGTTGGAAGACAAGCCTTTAACCTTTTCGGATGGTAACTTTTCATAAACTTTGGGGGTGTGTATGACTTTTTTGGGGTTCGGGAATCCCAACCTGAACCTTTTCTTTGCCACTGGCATACTGCGTGGGGAGTAGATGAGTAGATCCATGTTAGAAGTGACAACAGAAACAAAACACAGAAACAAGATCCATGACAACAACAATTGTTGGAAACTGTACCATCCAGAAATTTGGAATTTGCAATGGACATAGCCAAGCCAAACTGCATTGCGCTACTCTCGTTACGTCCCCAAAAACCTCAAATGGATAAGATCCCCTTTGGAAAACAAACCACCATTTTTGGGTTTCATGTTCAGTTTTCACTGCAAAATGTGTTCCCAACATCAAAACACTTGTAGCAGGTAGCAAAATCCTCCCTGCCAAGGGAATTCTTCCCCATCTCGGTTTCACCAACTTCAACCCAGAAAAAATACCTCGTTTCATGCAATTAAAAGAAACACCAACGCCATATGTAATTTCAAACCAGCAAAACTTAAAATAAAGTGCAAATCAACATCCGATGGTTGATTTACATGAAAGATAAAAGGTATACCCAAACAGTCTATGAACAGTTCAAAGGTTGTGATACTTGATTCTTAATCTATTGTATTGGTATGTGGGCCATAGTCCCACTATTCCAGCCAACTGCAGCAAATAGCAACATATTTTTTTAATACAAAACCGTCCACAAGTTCCAATCAGTCTAGGCTTCCCGCAGCATAGGCGCCTGGTTCCCACACCTGCGACGGGCAACTTCTGCAAGGTTCATGGCTATGTCAAGGGCTCCCATGCAAAGCGCTTGTAAATTTGGTCATGGCAGCTCACCAGTGATTTGAACATATCCAATTTATTGGCATTTTTTTGGGGGGCGTGTAAAGCCAGCATTGTAAAGGTAAATCAAATTGATATTTTCACAACAGTGCATATACAAAAAATCAAAAACATGACTGCTTTGATACCCCAAAACATGTTCTGGCATCTTTGACCTACAAACCACTTTGAAATCATCAACAAAAAGCCAGAATTTCGTTGGGTCCCATTTCCACCGGCCCATCCCAATCCCACCAAAACCGCCATGCATCTGAACCTCCCCCTTGAGATGTGACAAAAGTTCAGCGCGAATTTCTGTCCAATGCTTCTGCCTTAGGATCATGATTTTGCCGAGACTTGAAATGTAGCAAAAACAACAAGATTTGATGCGTAACATCTTAATGCTATCATGTCACTGTCAAAAAAACATCTAAAACATATTGAACACTTTCAAGTATTGAACAATTTAATCTACTTATGCAAGCTCCAAAAAAAAAGACATATTACCTACCCCCTCCCATCTATTGCCACAACGTTGTTGCACCCCCAACTGCCAGCAGCGTCCCCCCCCCCGGCCACAAGCCGAAGCAAAGCCAAGCATCAATTCGCAACTCCAAGGGTAGGTCTTGGGATTGTGGAACCTCGGGGCAGACATGTTCAATCATGGGTTGGAAAGCGATATAAGCTTTTTGATTTTTTGTCCAAGATTACGATGCCTCAGGTTTGTTGGCATGTAGCATGGGTATGGTTTTTGATGCATTGCTTGGAGCAACGTTGCATTTTTGTACCAGCGTCAGTTTTTAGAAAACGATGGTCCGCATCTTCGAGAGTCTCTGCCAGCAAGTCCTGCACTCAAGTCCCCACGGTGCTTTCTGAGAGGGAGCACTCGTGCGAGACTCGGTGCAAAAAGACATAGCTGACTGCAAAACTGGGGCTCCCTTTTTTCTGTTCCCGCAAAACTGGTTCAACTTTCGTTTCAAAAACACAAGTTCAAAGTGGGGCACCCTGAGGCATAATCGGGAGAAGGTTGTAGGCTAGAATCTGGCATGAATATGGTGCGCCAGGGGGGCCTCAGAAATTCTTGGCAGGAAACCCTATAGATTATAGATAGCAGCCCCTGAATATTAGATACAGAATGAAACAAATGAAACAATTCAACTTCAGGATTGTCAATTCTTGGTGCGTTTCCACTCCAAGTATCCCAAACGGCTTTCTGTCACATCTGAATCAGAAAGACCTCGCCGGATCCTCTCGGAATCCAACGTCTTGATGAAATTGGAAAACACGGCGTCAGGGTCCAAGACATCAAAGGACCAAAGCAGGGCACAAAGGCTCCAGTCGGTCAATACGCGCAAAACGCTGCCTGACTTCAAGCGCTTAGTAATCGAAATCAACAACTTCTCATGATGCAAGCCAAGTTTGGCACAGGCCCAAATGACGACAGGCATGCCAAAAGTAAGGTCCTTTCCCTTCAATCTTGGCAGCAGGCTGTTGAAACGCATGGCTGCGAAGACTACAAAATTGTGCGTGCTGCCTGGGGAGGTGGAAAGAAAACGACTCACTTCAGGGATTGAATCCTGAAGGACGATGAGGGAACCCAAGCAATTGGAGAAGTCTTGTGCGCAAAAACTTGTTTCCTGATGTGGGATTTCCTTGAGAAGGGCTGGCACGATCGAAAGCACTTCGTTGGCAGCATCCTTAAGGCGTGCTGCAGCCAACAAGCAGTTTGACAAATGCTGCGGAATCATGTCTTTTACTTTGTAGGGAATCTGGGCTGCGAGTGATGGCAGGATGTTCCGCACGCTCGGCACAGTATCCTTTAGTTGAGAAACTGCCCACAAACTGTTGGAAAGTTCTTGAGGGCCCATGCCTTCTGCCTTGTCAATGATAATAGTTGCGATCGATGGTACTATCTTCTTCACACTAGGCACAAAATCCTGCAACTGGGCAGAAGCCCACAAACAGTTGGAAAGTTCTTGGTGGATCATGTCTCCTGCTTTGACTGGGATCTGGTCCACAAGTGCTGACAAAATCTTTGCCACATCTTCATGGAACGCATCCTCCTTCAAATAAGCTGATGCCCACAAAGAGTTGGAGAGTGCTTGAGGTGTCATCCCTTTTGCCTTGGTCAAAATCTCACCAGCAATGGCCGGAACCGCATCCAGTACTTCAGGTGCAACGCTCTTCAATTGCACACAGGACAACCAATTGTTTGACAAGTCCTGTGGGTTCATGCCACTTGCATTTCCACAGATCGACTTGACCAATGCGTTTAGCAGGGTTTTGGGGATCCCCAAAGTATCGGACAACTGCCCCAAACTCCAAAGGACATTTGAAACTTCACGTGGTTCAAGCTGACCTTTCGCTGCTAGATCCTGTACTCTAGCAGCAAGCCGTGGCAACACTTGACTGGTCTTATCGTTTGGCGTCAAACGACCTGTTCGTTTCCACATTACAAGGCTATGGTACGCGGCTGATGCTTGGAAGCGAGAAAAAATTGGACCATCCACCGCCCCGTCCAAAATGCCAAGCAGTTCAGCAACAGACTTCGCCTGCTTAATTTTCAATGTCAATTTCCGAGAGTCCGCATCTGTCTGTGAGGCCTTACTTCCACTACTACTGGATGGTGGGAAAGTGTTACGTCTCCTCTCTCTGACCCTCATCTGGACGGTCACAACCCGTGGCTGATGCCAATGCAAGCCAGCATCTGACACAAAGCGTAGATCCATGCCACCAGTTCCTTACCAATTTCAAACGAATGATTAATGATCGCTACTCGGGTAATCTTCCCCAGGAAATCTCTGAAATGAGACTGAAGCAAGACCATTCTACCTCTGAAGGGGGCCTTCCTCTTAACAAACTCTCAGTCATATTGGGCAATATTCCCAAAATAAGGTGAAAACACAAAGCATCTGAAATCACCACCCAGGTTCCTGAGAAGGAAACCCCACTAGCCGCTAGGCACATCAACAGCATGCATTGCCTCATCCGCAGTCCATGGAGGGAAGCCATGGCTCTGTTAGAGCTGGTTGTCCTGTCCTCAAGTGGCACACCTTTCAAAACCATCGGCAGGAACCTGATGATTGTGGAGAAACTGATTCCTTTTCTGGCCATGTTGGGATGTCATGTCTAATTTTCCATTGATGTCAGGGGCGTGTAATGTATAGACGTTTTAGTGCCATGCCGCCAGCATGCTGAATCAGGACAATCACGCCAGGCACTTACAAAAGGTAGCATCAAACATGGAACAGCTTTTATGGTAACCCAATGTTCACCAACATATCTTTCATTTCTCAAGGTATGAACCCTCCAACCCCTCCAAAAAAACATCCTCTTCTGTGTGACAACGGTGGGGTAAATATATGATCCTTCAGATATATATATATAAGGTAAACATTTCACTGGCAACATCCACTGCGTCCCTTTCATCACTTGACTGTGCTTCCACACGCCGATTTGGACGGTTCCAGACCTTCCGGACACACAATTTTCCAGCGTCTCCCTAAATTTGGAGTACCCTTGTGGCGATCTAGGTTGTGGCGCAAGATGGAATATTTGTAGCAAGTAGAATATGGACCTTTAAAAGAAGTCGTACATGACAAAATATGGAGAAAGTCCATTTGCTATGTTGGCTTGACACAGGGTCCAATGCCTGAAATCCATGTAGCTCCTGAGACAATCTGAAGCAACAAGTAATGATGGGTTGATTCAAGGGCGGCGTCCCATTGTATGTTACACGAACAACATGCTTCCTCGATCCATGCATCAACAAATGCTTGCGTCATCTTCGGAATGCTCATTGGAAACGACTAGTTAAAGGACAGGCCAAGATTTTTTCAAGGTGAGGTTTCAATAAATGTGGCCAACATACCTACACATTGGAAAAATTAACATGTAATTACACAATAATTCAGGTTTCGGAGATGTTTTTCCTTTGCAAATGGTTTTTTTTGTTCCATGTTGATTTGCCAGGGTGTAAACAACTAGTTGGTGGTTTCAACTCAACCCATTTGAAAAATATTAGTTCAAATTGGAAATGTTCCCCAAGTAGGAATGACCGTAAAAAAATACTTGAAACCACTTTGTACCACTTTGGCGATCGCACTGAAACCACCACCCAAACAATTCTTAATTGAGTATACAAAAACCCAAGAACTTCACATCCTCCCACTGACTCTAAAAAAGTTACCAGTGTTTTGCCTTCGATGTACCCAAGGACATAGCGTTTTCCCTCCTGGTCGCGGCTGGTTGCGAAGCATCTGGAAGGGAAAAGAAAACTGTGATGTCGTACCTTTGAACATCTGATACCCCCAGAACATTGCCTACCTGGCAATTCTTTGTGACCTTTTTGGAATGGTTAAGCGACCCTTTCTTAAGGTCAAGTGACCTCCAACTAGAGGATAAAAAGGTCACTTTCAATCACCTGGTGCAGTTTTTTTCTCTCAATTTTCTATCAAACCAATTGCTGAAAGCCCATTTCCAAGTTTCGAAATCATGAATCGTTGCATCCATCAACATGAAATGCGCAAAGAGGAAGTCACCACACAAATCATCTCATCATCATTGGACACTTCCAGATCCTCATCTACAGTCCCAGCTACCAAATGTCTATTACTAGAAACCTTCCATCACTTACAAACAACAACAGACTCTGATTGCGTGTGTGTTTTATCATCAATGTGGCCACCAAAGGAACAAAGGGAAAAGCCAGGTACCTTTCAAAACTACAGTAGTTTTTGACATGTTACCCGTATTTTACAGGTCATAGGTAGTCTGGTATTTGACCATTCCACAATACCAGCACATATCCCGCTTGATGTCCCCTTGGCACCAACACCAAATCCCTTACATGCCGCAAAATCGAAGCTGGTCTCCTCACACTCATCTTGGAAGACTTCACCATGACCCATGCGCTCCAACATGGCCTATAGCATACTTGGTTCTTCCCGGATGATCTGCCAAAACCCATCTAGGTAAATGATAAACCTACAGTACTTGGTGTGAGAAGGACTGTTTTTCTTCTGCCTCTTAGGGTTTTGACTTCTTGTACATCCTGTATTTGTTGTCTGATGTTGTTTGCCTTACAGGGAGTTACAGTACACCATCTTGTTTCACGGTGATCTTTCCATTCAATAAACCCTCCAGAACTTGACATGTTCCAGCTGTGATCTTGTTAAACTTATAAGGCTGGAAATCTCCTAGCATTCCTCGTGAGCGCATGGATGTTGCTGTCAAAATTCCATATGTTTGAGGGAAATCATCCAGTTGAAGTTTGATATGGGAGTTGAACGTAGTTTGCACCCATGGATGCCAAAAATGATGTTTTGGAAAACCGCATATATCTCCGGCTTCAAAATACTAGGCTTTTTTTGGTATCTAGCCGTTTTTTTGTTTGGAGGAACCCTCATGGCTTCCCAACAGTTCTTTGAGGTGTGGGGTGTACGTTGATATGTTGAAGAATTTGCAAAGCTGGGGTGAAAAGGTTCAATGAGTGAAGAACATTTTTCAGCGCATTGAAACACAGCCTGGTTCAAAGAGAGTTCACACAATGATGCAACCATGTAATTCATAATTAGATGCTGAAATATCTTCCGAGATTAGAACACACACACACATTGTTGAACCATGCACTCTTGAAAATTGTAAGCGAACAGGAGCACCGAAAAGAAAACAACTTCAATTCAACAATATGTATGAAATGATTGGATCATCCCAGATTGGATCCAAACTGGATCATCCCTATTGGAAATTCATCTTCAACAAACTGTATGAAATGACTTCAAATTCAACAACTTCATCTTCATCCCAGATTGGATCATCCCAAAGTCCATGGTTTCACGTCACCCTCCTACCTCCACCCGTTCCAATCGCTCGCCAGCACCTCAGTCCCACCCGGTGACACAACGTGTCCGACCCCTAAAACGTTCCCCCACATCCCCTTGCACCCCCGAGATTCTCTTGGCACCCTACAAGATTCCAAGTGTAAATGCCCCAAGTCTTGATTCCCGAATCCAGGGCCAAAAAAAAACACCTGTGACATGACCCATAGTGTTGATGGAAGAAATCCTGCACTTGGGATGCATAGAACCTTGTGAATACTGGAACAAATCTAACCTATCAACTGCTGCAGGATTTTTTCCATCAAGAATCAAGAGTATGAACTACACTATGGATATGATATGTATTGACTGCAGTGTGAATTGAGACGGTTCGCCGTGCCCACCAAAATCCACATGAAACTGAGTTATTGCAAGCAAAACACCACTTCAACACCGCTATTTGTTTGGGAAAAAAATAGATACCTTTCCTTGTTCTTCGCCCAGCTGAATTCATTGAAATTTTCAACCCTTTGGATTGAAACATGTTCCTGTTTCTATGGAAATCATCAAGGCCCAACATCCATCCCATCCGCTCAAAACCACGCAGGTGCGACACACCCCTTGAGTCCCCAAACCGTTGCACAACTCTTTCTCCACCAAGGACTGCAACTGTGGCACCTTTTTTTCTCCCAAACATCCATGGCACCAGCCCTCCCTCAAGAAATATAAGGCCTGATGAAGGGATAAGAAAACCACCCTCATCCCTTGGTTATGGTCTTGTTAAAGGCCTTATTTCCTGCGAGGAGGTGCTATTGGGGGGTGATCTTAGGTTTCCATGAAACATGGAATTGAAACACCAAGCATTGCAGCAATTGGACTGATGTCAGTAAGCTGAATTACTATAAACGTTACATGACTAGTGTGCAATAAAGCATCCAGCATGCTTTGTATCCAAAGTCATTTCATTTATGACAATTTCTGGAGCTCCTTCAAGAGATCCTAATAGAGTAGGGAAAGGGCCCTCACACACATCCCCAACAACTCCAACCTCGTGACAATACTTGAATGATATGAAGTAGTAAGCAACTTCAAACTAAATGGCAGTTGCAGTTGCATCTACAACCCTACTATCAGTGGCGTACAACTTAATTATATCTCCCAGGCACATTACAATTCACGCATCAAATCGCGATGACATTTGAAATGCAGCTGGTCTTGTTCATTTTTGTTGCCTTGCAACTCGAGTGCAACACCATGCCCCAAGCACTCATAGAGGCTCAAGGTGATGCTGGTCACATGTCCCGACAAAATGCAGGCATCGATGGTAGCATCCAATGCCACTGCATCTACCTGCAGGCAAAAATGGCTTCCAAGTTCATGTAGTAAACGGATCCATATGAGGCTCGTTCTTCCGCTACTTGACGACCGTTTTGGGGATGAAACCATGTGAGGTTGTTTTTCTAATTCCCCATAGTCCCGCGATATGACCATGGAAGAAAATCATCTTTGGTGTGTGCATGAAATTAGTGTGGATGCGATCAGTTGTACTTGACTCCTGGAAACACGTATATAATTTACAATAATACAAACTACCAGTCTTTCATCAACATGTTAGATGACATACTAATAGGGTATCCATACGGCAAGCTCTTTTTTGCATCCAGCAGCTAGGTCAAACCAATGCGAGAAAAACTATATACAGCACTCAAATGATTCAAAGTTTCAACTTGGTCAAGGTCACAAGTTAGGTCAACTACAACCTTGGAATGTCTCGATTCCCCTTTCCTCCATTGGATGATTATATAAGGAGCTGGTACCAGCTGGCATTTTTCAGTGAAAATCCACCATTCACCATTCCAAAAACCACGTTTTCTTTCCAGATGATTGTCCTTGTCCCAAGGTGGGATATCTTAGTTCCCGGAGGGTACATGCTTTTCCCCACTGCCCCTTCTACCGACTTCCACCTCCGGTGCAGCATTGAGCAAGGTCAATGAGGTCTGCCATTGGGCACACCGTCGGCAAGCTGCCAGTGCTGCTTTGTAGGTCACCACATCCTAGTGATAAAATTACGAGAATTCATGATGATTTTCATCATGTTTCCCGGAAAATTCACACGGCAATGGGCAAAAATCAGCCATTTGAAGATGATAAGATGCAAACCTGATATCAAAAAAGACAAAGGTGATTTTCCCGTCAGCCATGTTCGTTTTCGGGGTCAATTCCAGGGTGAAAATCTCGGAATCAAAAAGAACTTTCCTGGGCAGAAATGCAAGCAATTCCTTTTGGGATTGGATTGGTCTAAAACGCGGGTAAACTCAGGGGGGTAGTCAGCCATTTGATCCCCACGGATCCCGAAAGTCCATAGTCAAGAGTGTCACTTCTCAACCAAGGAGCGGGAAGTACAACATCCCGTTGCATGCCTCGCATACATACAGACGAGCCGTTGTGTAAAGAGGCCTGATGGATCTCGCACGCCTGTAGTACAACTGGTAGATTCTAACCCCCCATGATGTACAGGGATTCCATATATATTTTAGGTACAGTACAGGATTTTTGTCGGATCCATCAACAACAAATAAATCTGGTACTGTTTGTAGAAAATATACACACTACGTGGAAGCCCCCATAAACCATAAACCGATTCAAGTTCCACTGCTGGTGGAGGGGCGATCACAGCTTGCGAACATAGGGTCGGCTTCAACATCTTCTTGAAGGATTGATCGAAATCAAAAGTGACACGTCTACAAACCATAATTCATAAGATCGATGTAAAAGAATGCCCCTATATTTTCGACCTGCCCCCACCCAGGAACACTCACCACGAGGACTATTACATGTTTGGTGGGAAATTCCTATAAACTGGGTGGGGGATTTATTTCATATCTATGAACAAATAAATAATAAACTTGCACAAAAACTACCTTAGCATCCCTGCGCTTTTCGCCTGTCAGCTCTTTTCACAAACATTCATAGCTATTCAGCCTACCCCCCTAAGGAACACTCCCCCCAGAGATAAGGCCTTATTAAGGGCTTCTCAATTCTCAACCATTGATTTCCCTTAATAAGCCCGGCTATTAAACCCTTATGTCTGAGGGGAGTACGTTAGGAGGTGACCAGCCATGAAACATTCCAACAGCATCCCCAGCCTGAGAGAAGTTCCAAAATGCTTTGCCATTTCTGTCCTTTCTCAAAAGCACTGCACAAAGTGTTGTAAACCTCGGTGAGAAATCGCGGGCAGAAACACAAAAGACACAAGTGTTGAAATTCAAGAAGTCTCTTACACACAAATCTTAAGTTTGAATCAAAAGGCATAAAAACAGGACTTGTGTATAAACATGTCAAACAGTATCATCTCGTGGAAGAGGCTTCTAGATCCACCAAGTTTTTTCTGGCCAGATTTTCAACTTAATCCCGTAGCATTCCACTGTCTTAGAAGTGTAAAGCATCTTTTTTTCTCTGGATTTGAAAAACAAACTCCAACAACATGAAATGAACAGTTGTCAAGTTGTTTTACCTTAAACTTTAAACATGATAAATTCTACATTGAGGCAATGTCATGTGTTCACCAATCCTTACTTTCCAAACCCCATGTCACAGGAAAAGTGGGCCCTCAAGCCAATGACACCACCACAATTCCTTGTGCCAAAGAAACCCATAAAGACGCAAGCTTATGGCCCCTTGCTTCCTGACAGTGACTGTTGATGCTTAAGCTGACGGTGGTGAGACAGTTGATGCTTAAACATCTGGTGAGTACTGGTGAAACCATCTAAGAATTGGAAACAGTAAACATGATACACGTCCGGAAACTGAAATGACAATGGACAGTCCACCATTTGAAGATTTATTCCCTTTTAAAAATTGTCTTTTTTCCATTGCCATGTTCTTTTTTGGGGGGGTGTAGATTAACCATATCGAAGGGTAAGCCGGATTCCCAAAACATCAGCGCATTCAAGCCGCAAAAAGTTGGCCTATAGGCTATAGGGCTACATGGCTCTTGGCACGATTAAAACAACACAACCTGTCCCACGCTTCACCCCATGAGATCATCCTGGAAAAGCAGAATTGCTCGTTGCCAGCGACTGCTTTTCTCACATGCACTGATCACCCCACTAAAAACGAATTCATTCCTCAGCTGCTGAAATGAAGTAACACAAACATGTGTCATAAAAGTCATACATGTGAAAACAATTGGAGTGCAAAAACCACCTCAGTTGCTATTGATTGGATGCCATCATCAAAAACTGGTATTGATTGAAGAGAACCTCGTATTTTCTGAACCTTGATAATTTTCAGTACTCCAGCAGAGACACAAAACGTGGTACACTAAAACAACTCTTACGAAACCCACCCGACCAATCTTGCAAGAACATGGCTTCTTAAGAACGAATATCTAATTCTTACAACTTGTGGTGCACATCTAAATCAAAATCCTATTCAAAATTCAATTGTCCAGCCGTGCCCTGTGCTGTTTCAAGATCTGCGCAAGTGCCTTCACATTCAGGTGGGTAATGGCCCCCTCCCATCTTCATATAAAGTACTTTTTGCTTGTAGCTTGTTTTCTTCTTGAAAGCGCTTCACACATTGTTTGCTCAACCTGACAACATCTTTATCCCCAAGGATCAAGGATGCCAAGTCCCTCTTGGCATCATCCAATAATACCAACGCCGCTTCCCAAGCAATGCGATTTTCACAGGCACTGATGGCAGCAGCATAAGTGACCTTTTTTCAGTTTCTTTTTTGAGGGGGGAAACTACAAGAATTTACTGCAATGCATCAAATAAACTTGGATAATCATCTGAATTCTATACGTGAGTTTTGAACATAAAAGAAATCCAACGTAATATTTGAGTCCATTAGTTAAAAAATAAACGATGGGAACATATGCTGGGCCCGACTATCAAACAGGTTCCCTTCATTCAAACAAATAGACTAGGGCTATTCACATCTACCCGCTGTGAACGAGGGCTTTGTTTCCAACCCAAAGTGGTATGCCGCTGTACCAAACAACTTCTGAACCTGAGATCGGAGGCAATCTCTCCGTGAATGTATGTCATCCTGTTGAGGGACCACAATGCCTGTTACATCTGCCCAAAATTTAACACATTTAGATACCCAAAAAAATTAGATTGGCCTTGGAAAATCTATCTCAAGCTTCAAGAATGGCATCATTTCGGGTATCTGTCTCGAATTTCTTGGGTGTAAAACATCAACTAGTTCCGTCTGCGTCAACATGGTGGCGCGTCAACATGGTACCGACATGCTGAACCCAACAAACCGAGGGACAATGTTGGGCCGGACACGGCTCACATTCATCTTCTCCAAAAAATCTAAGGCCATCTTCCAGTCGTGACTTTTCCTCAGCTGCAAGTTCTGTGAACACACTTTTGTCAAGGTGTTTGATGGGGAAACTGCACATCCCCCTGCAGCAGTGGACAATTTCCAAAGCAATCGCAGTAGAAGATTGCTAGGACAACCAACCACCGACCCTCTGGGAAAATCATGCTGGTGAGCCCTCTGCACATGTATTCTGTCAGAAGCGAGAAAATGTAATTGTTTTTCGTTCCCGAACTTCCTCAAGGTCAAGTAGCCACTCATGATCTTGAGGAAGGAATCACAAATCCGGGATGTCTTTTCAGCATCTTTCGCTCAACAAATCATGCATCTTCAACAAAATTTTGTCTTGTTCCATGTCCAACCCCCCCCCCGAAACAAGGGGCTCGTTCCCTTCATAAAAACCGTATATAGCACAAGGAAAACATTGATTTCTTGGTATTGAGGTGGGAGGAGGTGGGAACCATCAGGTCAGTTGGATATCCATCTTCCGCATACGTTAGAATAGACCACATGGAGTGTATATATGTAGAGAATAGTAAGAA
>DF241789.1:0-10793 GCA_000507305.1 Breviolum minutum Mf 1.05b.01
GCAAGGCATCCAAGTATAGATTTTATCGATGTCTCTCGATGTCCCGGGACGTCGATAAATTTTATCGATGTCTCTCGATGTCTCGCGACGTCCATAGATTTTATCGATGTCTCGCGACGTCGATAAAAAATGTGTACCCTAATGGTTGTTAAATCCAACTTCCCCATCCAAGAACAATGAACCGGCGTCTGTGGCTTTGGTGAGGAGACAGGGTTTCATGGGTGCAGGGTCAGGTTCTTGACCTGGTTGTTCCACCTTCTTGGATATTGCTTTCTTCCTTCTTCAAGGGGAATCTTATCCTTGAGCAGTGTGATCACGAGACGACTCTGGCTGACTGGCCCGGGCCTCGTAATGGCCATCTTTGAGAGGTGAAAGTCTGGGCCCAATGTGGGCTGTGGATGGCAAATCAGCCAACAAAGCCAGCGCTTTGGCTTTCCCTCAGATTGGCCAGTGGAGCCAAACCTGGTCAGAGAACTTTCCCCCTTTTGGGCGAATAGCTTAATTCAGTGGACAGTGCCTTGGACACCAAAAAGGTGGCGCCTGCGACCTTCTTAAGGTCGCTTTACCCTTCAGTGAACCCTTCTGTTGGGAGATCACATCCTCCGTTTTGAGGAAAAACAAAATCCGCAGCGCAAAGACATGCCGGCCCAGCTGCTGCGCCGCAAACTGATCAAAGCCCGATGACTTTCCTTGCAAATGTTACATGAGAAAAGCTTTCAACCATTGCCGTTATGAAAACCACAAGTCAGGCTTGTTTTTGACAGGCTAGCTGAAGCTCTTGGAGAAAGTTTTTCAAATCAGCCAGTTTATTCATATTTATGCTTTGAAAAATAGACTGTTCAGAAAATGGACAGATGCGAATGCTGAACACAGCAAATGCAAATATGTTGAATTGTATTTTGCAGTTTTTCGTCTGCTTATATCTTCTAAGGAAGGTTTTATATATGCATTTGTTTTCTTGCGCAGTGTGCGAGTACCGCAGGGCTTATGATGTGATGAATAGAGTTTGAAATCATGAAAGGCTTTTAAACGCAAGCACAAAAACAACACTACTTACACCTGGTTGACCACCAACACGTGGAAAAGTTCCACAAGGTATGCAAAGTTTCTTGTTTCAAGTTCTTTGTAAAGACACTCAGGATGGGATGGGACCACCAGCGTCGCAGACAATAGCGAAACCAATTCATTCGATGCGGACATTATCTTTATTTCAGTATTTTGTTAAGAAGGCTTGCAGCTCTAGATTTACATTTCTATATATAGATATTTCAATTTTTTATTTATATATATCTTTTTTAATCTGTATAGCATGGATCTTAGCAGCTGCAGTGGCTACCACAATTATCTATAAAGACACGATGCCAGGCTCTAGCACCATTTGCCACAAAAAACAAAGCCCCAGATGGAGCAAAGCCCCCGACTGATGGAACAAACATCACATGAGAATGGCTGCAGGAACATTAATGGTTCCAAGATTTGCAAATGCGGCTGACAATCAAAGCTGAAGCAGCAGGACTGAAGTCTTAGGTATTAGAAATGATGAACATGTACCAGTTTGGTAAGAACACGTACCAGTTTGATAAGATTACCATCAGGTTTGCAACCCTCTGCTCAATTGGGGGTTGCCTGCAGGTTTTTCGGCAGCCTGATTTTTTTTGTGTTTTTTGGGCCTTTCCCCGTCTCGGCAAGTTGCGCGCAAAAAGAATGCGGTTTCCGAGAGAAGCTCAGTCATAATTGATTATTCTGATCAGGATGGTACAAGTAAAATTTTGTGATCAAAGGGATAGCATATGAGTTAAATTGTCAGTAAGGACTTGTCACCAGTCATGCCTTGCCTTTAACCAACCTCATTGTTTGATGAAATTACCAAGATACCCAGCAAAAACATATCAAAACTCTAAGCTTAACGGCCACCCAGAGTATATCAATTTGAAAAAACATTCCTTCCTTAAACTCATGTCCCTATTCCAGATTCTAGATGCGAAGCCGAATCACCATCAAAGTTCGCCGAGATTCGAGGCAGTTGCAACCCGCCACGGTGGAAAACAACTGGAACATGGAATTTTGGGCCAACCAGGTGCTTCACAGCGGCAGCGTGGTGACTTGGCGATCCAGCGCCTCCAAGAAAATGTACTTCATTTGATTCACCTGTTTGGAACATGAAAAACTGCGACACGTTGCCACACCCTCAGAAACGGGCTTTCTATCTTTTGATAGTGGGGCCAGCTCGCCAATGATGATGAAAAAGAATTCTATTTCATGGGGAAGAAGATTTTTTGCAATTCCCGAAACCAGTGCGCACTCCCAGTCACAACTATCGTATGGTAAATGTAGCCCGCTTCATTTCTTGTTTTGAATGTAGCCAGTTTGCGGTTAAGAGCAGTCGCACTAGGCGCATCTGGAAATCCAGAGTTCCTGAAAGATGCGCCATGCTGGGCACGGGTTCTGATAAACATACCTACGAAAAGTGCGGAAAAGCTTTAACTTAGCAATTCCCACAGGGGGCCGGACAGATACACGAAGATGCAAACGGGTGAGAACCCTAAACGTCCCGCCCAACTCAAAAACACCAACGAACAAGTCTCACAATGTCAATCATGCCATCCCTCTACCCATTTCATTACCACTGCAAACTGGCCTTCGTGCGGCCTGCCTGGCTGATCACTTTAATCATTTCTTGACCAGTCAATCGCCTACCTGAGGGTTAAATTAAACTGATGGCTAGATATGGTACCTAATAGGTTTTTGCAAGAATAGAGAACTAGAGTTGCACGGAAGACTTACAGCCCGTAAAAGAAAATGTATGCCAAATCCTTTTTCCAGTGTGTATCTATACGACATGTTCTTTAACCGAAGTTTGGGGCTTCATTTTCTAAACTGCATTTGCTCCTAAAGCTGGGTCCGCCGGACGAGTTTTTAAGCTGACGTTCCGCCCTTGTACGCGGGGTGGTAGCCCAGGCCCATGTGTAGCCATGCAACAAGTTTTCAGAAACCCCAAACTTGTTTCCACAACGGGATACAGTGGCAGTAAGGCTGGTACTTGAAAAGAAGGTGCCGGCCCCGCTGGTGCGTTGCATGGGTGTTTGGGCGACCCTCTGCTCCAACACTTTTCCTCTTTCTTTGCTTGATTTCTTGTGTTTGTCAGCATTCGATTCGGAACCGTCATCTGCTGCTGAGACGCAAGCGGCAAGCTGCAAGACGTCGTTTTGGCATTTTTTGGCCAAGGGCAGAAAGTCGACAAAGCTCACAAAGAAGCTGGCCGTTTTTTGCCATTTTGGACAGACATCACCGTGATCCCAAAGTGCGGGCAGGTTTGAGGATGAGGCCAATGATTTTTGTTATTGGGTGGACGTGTCACTTCTGTCACAAGTGGACTGATCTTCAGTTGACGCATTGCCCGAGTTGGGCTCGTCACTGGAAGCAGGCAACGCAGAAACAAGAACCATCTCAGGCAGGGAGAAGGTCCAAAACCAAAAGTCAGAAGAGAGAAGGAAGGAAGCGTTAGAAGAGCAGGAAGCGAGGGATCAAAGAAAAGACGGGAGGTTGACAATCTCGGGAATCACCAAACCCACGCGCAAGTTGCCCGGAAAATATGTTGGAGCCTTTGAAAGAAATTCAGATCAACGTTGGTGGCACTCTACCAGTATAGCTGCAAGCAAAAATGCCGGAGCTCCACGCAAGTTGAAAAAATGGACGCACAACTGCAATCGCTTCGTGCCAAACTCTCCGCAGTGGACATGCTAGCAAGCAATGGAATGCATGTCGCACCACAAGGTTCTCGAAATATTTGCAAGGCCTCCACGAGATGGACAATCAGAAGAGATTGGAGATGGGGGAAACCTTTCGGAAGTAGGAAGAATGGTTGCCGAAGCCTGAATGAACATGCTCAAGGCAGTGCGAGAAGAAGATGTGGAAGCAGGCATGGCAGATCACCAGCTTCCAGCGGCGATGAAGATCTTCAAGTGGTCGACCCTCAAGCCGTAGATGCATTTGCGCCCTGCCGCGTGCAGCCTCAGACTTCACCGAAGAAGAAGAAAGTATGGAAGGCAGAGTAATGTTTCTGGATGGCAACATCTTCAGGATGCGCAAGGTCAATGTGGATTATGATGGTGGCCTTTTTCTGGAACCATGTATGTTTGTTGAGTTGTGTGGCCCTGATTTTGGGTCGATTCACGTTGACCACAGGTTACAGGATTGTGAAGATCCTGTCTATAGGGCATCTGACTACCAACATTACCCACAGTCAAAGTGATGCTACTTGGTTTGAAAGGCCATCAAGTTGGCAGCAGTGTGAGGTATCGCCATCTTCCAAGCATGATCAAAAGTCAAAGGACTTCTGCCTGCTTGCTCCGTGCATTGAAGCCATTTCTTGGCACGATGCGAAGAATGCTGACGGTAGTCGCAATGCAATCGAAATTGGAGATCATTTCACATGTCACATGCCTTCACCCCGACATTGATGAAGGTAGAGTCGCATGTCCGAGGGACCGCTGGTTATACTCTGGCGTCGGTCGACGGTGAAGGAGCAAAAGAAACAGTTGCAAGCAATAGGCAGGGGGAGACAAAAGTTAAGCTGCTATTGGACGCAGTCATGCCTATTATTTGTGTGACCAAACGACGACTGCTCCTACACTTCTGCTTGGTGGTATGGAAGTAAAACAACACATAATATTTAGGTGTGGACGGGATGGCAACAAAAGATTCGCTGGATGCACGTACTGCAGGCTCTGTCGCATTGAACAATGAGAAAAGTGTCGTAGATTGGGGCCACACATCATAGCAACATACAATCAGAACTACAAGTTCTTTGCATAGCTTTTGCATTTGCCAGCTCCCATCAAGGATCTTGTTGCGTCCGACCTGGCCTTCCATTATGACACCAACTTTGTTCGAAGGCATTGCGCCAGCAGAAACTGTTAGCCAAGATTTGCGCGATTTTGGGCATATCGCCATCCGTGAGGTTCGTGCTCAAAACAGGGATCCATATTGCGAAATGACCGACTGCCTAGTTAATTGGGCTTGCAAGCGCAGGACTCAAGCAGCTTGCATGACGAACATGATGTTGATTGGGCGTGGTTGGCTGATATGTCAAGTTCATTACTGTAGCGCCTTGAACTGTCATTCAGGAAGCTGCCAATTCAGCCCTGCTGTAAGCAACATTGCCACATAGCACAGTGACAGAGAATTCAAACATCCAGTGTCCTTTAAGGTTGCCACCGCTAACGTGCAATGTGCCAGAGAGCACAGCAAAAGGTGTTCTCACATTGCCAAAAAACATGATGCGCAGTGGTGGCTTGGCGATTGCTGGGCTGCAGGAGGCCAGAACGCCGAAGGGTCATGATGTCTCTTCACATTATTCCGTCTATTGCTGAGGTGTTGACAGAGAGAATGGATAGCTCATGCAGGTTGTGAATTTTGGCTCCGTAGAAATGCGGTTGTGGCCAAGGATCCCTGGGGCAAAGAAACAATGATGGTCGATTTCAAAGTTACCATTCGTTCTTCTCAGCCCAGACGGTTAGTTCCAAGCCTTGAGCATCCAATAACCCGATCTGTTGTGGCAGCTTTGCACGCGCCATGAAAGTCTGCGTTTTGCCCGATTTCTCATATTCAACATTGGTTGCAAGATGCTATCAGTTTCTTGCGGATATCAGTATCTTGCAGAATGATATCCGAAGTATCCTCATGCATCGCGTGTGTTGATGCTAATGCGCCGCTAGGTGAAGCTACCCCGCCATTCACCGGAGGACACGCGCCCGAACAGTCAAATGAACAGACTGTTGCCTTCATTGCCTTTTCAATTCTTCAATGTGTGGTGCGGGCTGCTTCTACAAGCTGCCATCTGAAACATGGCAGCACCCCACAGCAAGTTGCTTCGCAGAGATTACGTGATGATATCCCAGCAGCTCCACTATTTTGCAAGATTTTGACAACACTCGCGCACACGTTGATCGCCTTCCTTCAGGTATCCATTCGATTGGTCAGCATGGATCCCAGAAACACAAAAGCAATCCAATGGGAGATCCTGTGTGAAGCGCTTCGGTGTGCCCCAGTTACGTTGCCAATGCCAGAGCGGTTAGTCTGTGCTGATGATCATTGTCGAATTCGGGAAGCTCAAGTTCTCAACATCCAAGAGCAAAAAAGATTAGGATTGAGCTGAAATAAAAAGACACATGACTGCCTTCAAGTGACAAGTGCTGCAGATGATGAGGGTCAGCATAGGCGATGATTAAGAGGGTCTGACAGATCTGACAAACCAATTGCGTGATATCGAGAAAGATGTTCGTACAAAAGTCTTCCATGATCAGCGTGCCTGGTTTGATAGACTTCCCACGCCAGTGGGGGAGAGAGGTGAAATCCATTTTTCAGCTCACATGTTCAGGCTCGTGATTCATCTATAGGCACGAGGAATTTCAAAAAGCCGAGGAAAACATTGCCCATGCTGCGTCGAACCCCTCACCAAGTCTGTTGTGGCTGCTCAAGAAGTTTTCTGAAAGCCATTGAACCGCTCAGAACATTCAGCAACTTGCAGCAGATCATCATTGCGGTCCGCCTGTCGCTTTGACCGGTTTGCCAGTCAAATACTTGCCTCACCATGGGACGCTTTGCTGGCCTGGCAACAACGGCATCACAAATGGGGGCTGCAAATTGAAGGTGACGTTGCGGCCCTTTGGTGCTGAAATGCGCCCTCAGCCTGAGGCATTATCGTTACAGGAAGAGGAACCAAAGGAAAGGGTGCGCTTGATGACCCGCGGTCGTATCGCTGGCAAAAAATTCCACCCGTGCCTCACAGGAATCCATTGGTGGAAAAACTGATCAGCGCCCTGCAAAGAGGTGGAAGATTCAGAGTCACAGGTACGCCTGCTGGCTTGGTCTTCATTGACTTGTCTGTAACCAGCGCCTGGGCCTGTGTTTCCGCATTGAAGACCTTAGGAATTCCCGATGAAGCGCTCTATGAAGTGACTACCGCTGTGGCGAACAAAGCTGCCACCAGAGGAGCGACCCAATATCGCTGAATAATAATAAGAGGCTTGCTCGCGGCTTCACTCCGCTACAGATGACACGCGCAAAACGTCCTACAGAGAGGATTTGCTGATCTTGCCTATATGTGGAAGATGTTGTCGTCATGGCACATGGAAGGAACATTGAGGAGGTGAGAAGGATGGTGCAATCTTTTGTTGGTGCCTATAGGATGAGGCTCGTAAAGGACGCCTCCAAATGAATTTTGCAGACAACCGCTTGGGCACGCATATTCAACAGGGAGCCGATATTTCAGGTGACAGTCGGGACAACGCCACTTTAGGGAAGCAAGCCTGGCGCTCGCTTGCCAAAGGGTTTTGTGGAAAGAAATGATTTTTTTTGAGCACCAAGTAAAAAGTTAAATGCTTGGTATGTTCCTAGCTCATGAACAATCCTCGTGTCTGGAGTTGGATCCGAGATCCCTCTTGGAGGACATGGAAGCATGCAGCTCGATGGCCATCACCATGTTCAAAGGCCACCGCACCAGCATGGGTCCGCGGCTTTGCGGCACCTACGGTGGATTTCTGGCCCTTTCGTGAGCACCAGCTGCACGCGTGGCAATGCTAACAAATGGTACATTCCAATGATCCAAAAAACCTTTGGGCATATCCGTGGGCAAATGATGTTGCGCAATCATGGATCTGCCAGCTTCTGCAAGCATCAACCCCTTGGTTTCGCATTCATTTGCCGAAGAAAGTGCCTGTCGGGGAGCAGCATCCTGTTCGTGGCTGGATTGCTCACACTGCAGTTAATGATGAATGGTGTGCACAGGTGCAAAGTGGCGCAAGGTCGGCTTTGTAACATCTCCAACTTGCAGCCATTTTGTGGCATAAGAAAGATCTGCAGAAACTGCGAAGCCATAGCTGTGTTCCTGGCAGGGTTGAAAAGGACATCCTTTACTGGAGATGCAATGAACGTGACAAGACTTTTCGAACCAAATGCGCCATTGCAGTGCATTCCACCAAGACCCGTGAATATGCCAAGAAGTCCAAGTCGATTTCGTGCTTTGTTGCTAGTGCCATGCTGCGCAAGGGCAATATTTCATTCGGACTACAGCAAGAAATGCCGTGGTATATGAAGTTTGTTTTGGTCCAGCTGAACTTGATCAAGTTGAAGAATCGAACCAAGATCTGCGGACATTCCTGGAAACTGCAAAATAACAGCAAGGCCTTCCTATGAATACATATGGAGGTCCAGAACATGGGGACCTAGCACGCACAGCAGATCAAGGTCTGAGCGCAAATCAATGTCAATGCCTGGTTAGTTATATATCTATCTACTTCTACAGTGGCTACGGACGTCATGGCTTGATTGATGCAGTTGCAGGATATGGAGAATCTGTTGCATGTTGGTGGACATCTGCCTATTATGCAGGAGCATTTTGTTTGCAGAAGGCAAGGGATTGCTTTCTGATAGGAGCAGGAGGTGGACCGCCCTGCGAGACGTTTTCAGCAGGAAGGTGTGTCAATGACGATGGGTCGGCTCCTGTAAGACTAAAAGCCCGGTTCGCACATTTGGGAACGACCTGGTATTTCATTGAAGCAAAACAATGCTCGCCCTGACATTCCTGCAAGAACTCGCTTCCTTCCATCCTTCATGTCCATGCTGGCTAAAGAAACGTGACTCGCCGTCTAATTGAAGCTTACCACAGGAAGCTGTGGCTAAGCTCCAATGTGTCAAAATCCCTGCCATCGATCAATGCGTCTGTAGATCAGATGCTCAAAAGCCTACTACATTCTGTTTGATGCGATGAGGTGGTTGCAAGATGCGATGTTGCCAAATGGATGGCGCTTGTCATCCACCAGGGATGCACGAAGCTCTTCCTTGTAAAGCTGGTTTGCATGTAGCGCGAGCAAAAGGTGTACGCATCTAACTGAAGCCCTTGCTCAAGGCATATTTCACTTTGTTCAGCAGAGTTGAGAGGGGACAGTGAAGACAGTGGTGAATGCCCAGCAGATTTGAATAACGTGCGGACCTTTGAATATGTGGAGGACCAGCAGGACCAGCACAGTCGGCCAGATTTCCACGGCTGATTCACGTTTCACTTGCGGCATTTGTCTCACTCTGCCATGTACAATGTTCAGTTGCCGTGCAAGCATTCCATGTGGCCTTTGCCACTGTAACTGCAAAGTTGCAAAAAGGCAGTAAAAATTGGCTGCTTCAGATTCCTATCACCAAACGTCCATAATTTGATGAATATCCGTCACCTAGTGCTAGGGTGCTGTTTCCCAAGGTGCCCAGTTGGCCAGTGTATGGACTGTTCCAAAACTTGAGCATCGCCTTAGTGGGTACCGAACAACGCGCTGGAGCCATGAGCGATTTGCTTTTTGAGTTTATCCCAAGACCCTTGGTGAAACATAGCGGCCTCAACGACTTATCGGTTTATAAAGCTCAAGTTCTTGGGGAATTGGGTTTAAATTTGGTATTTCTTAGCTTAGATTTGAAGTTCACCCAGAAGATATATATTTGAGGCTCGTACGGTTATTTGACCCATGTCAGAATTGTACGACGTGACGGACCAGGTTGAAAGAGTCCAAAATTGGTAATTCATACTCTAGCATTCGCACGTAGGCAACCTGCCCTCTATTGAAGAGGGAAAACTTACCATTGCAGTTTTGACACTGACATGGGAATGTTCTAAAGCTAGGGATTTTGAAGAATTCACGAATGCTGGGTAGTCCCAGCTCGAGTTCCGTCTGCTTTGGCAGTATTAGGGGCCGAGATGCCCATTTCAATTGATTTTTGCATTGTTGGGGGGGGTCAACATTTTTTTTGCTTGGCAAGGGAAGGAGAGGAGGGGTTTTGGGGTATCGATTCCTCCCTGGTCCGGTCGGTCGTGTTTGCAAGGGTTGATCCTCCATAGACCCATATCGTCATCATCATCATCATCATCATTTCTTCAGCATCCTCCTCCACCTCATCATCATCCTTTTCATCTTCATCGTCCTCATCATTTTCCTCTTCATCATCATTTACATCCTCATCCTCATCCTCATCATCATCATCATCATTGTCTTCCTTTTCCTCACCATCATTTTCCTCATTATCCTTCTCATCATCGTCCTCTTCCATCCTCCTCAGGATGTTTATCCTCATCCTCCTCAGGATGTCATTCCTTCCCCCAGCTTTCTCCCACCTGTTCACTCCAGTTTCGTAGGAATTGCGGCTGCTCATCAGACTAGAGCGGATTTGAGACTACAGTGCTGGTTTTAGTTGGGGACGTTGTACAGCTGTGCCACCTCTCCAGAGCACATGAATTGTGATTTGTCAGCTGTGTGAGAAATCCGTTTGAGGTGTTTTTGGCACGACCCTGGATATCCGAATCCATGAACCGCTTGGATTTGATTTTCAGGCGCTAATGGTGGCAATCATATTGGTTGCTGTTTTTGACCTTTTTGTCTAACGTTTTAATTCCCGGCGATTTAGACGAGTAAGAATCGGATGAACTCGGGGATATAGGTCACGGAACTCAAGTCGCTGTCAAGACCAAAAACTGTAAACATTAATCATTGATTTAACCAATGATCCAATACCCGTTTTTCCAACAACAATTTTCAAATCTCGTTGACAAGTATCTACCATTCCCCGCGCCAGGTGTCACGTGTGAATGCTCCCTGGGTTCGGAGTGATCTGACATCGGGGAACCGATTGCTGCTGATTGGTGCCTTGTTGCAAATCTAAGAATCTGAGCCCAACCCCACCAGTACCCACTCCGAGGGGAAAGCAACCTGATTAAGGAAGGGAGAGGAATACAAAAAAAAATAAAATCGGATCAA